>VZTH01000245.1:70139-185746 GCA_013397815.1 Aleadryas rufinucha
CCCCCCCAATACTTACTGAAAGTCTCACCTTTTTTTCATTGTTACTTTATGCTTTGAAATATGAATTTTTCACCGTGTCTTGATCTAAGAATGTGTCTGCTCTTGTCTTTGATGAGGTCTTGTATGTTGGTCTAGCTGTATGTTTCTTTGAGAAGCTGTTAAACAAAATTAAGGGGGGGGTTTTTGACCTTTCTTGTCAGGTTTTTTTTCCTCTGACACAATCAGTATGTTTCTACTGCAGATCTTGATAATATTTTTTTCAGAACTAACTTTGTTGCCAGAGAATGATACTATTTCCCAAGTGGCTTTAATCAGACTTCGAAATGTATCGTTCTGGAGCTTTCCAAATGGAAACGGAAGACTTGTCTCCATTCTGTAGCAGTTAGAACATTCCTATTAGAACGATTAGTAAACAGTACTTTACAAGAGTAGAAGACAGTTCGTAATATTTAATTTCTTTTCAAGGATTGCATTTTAAACTTCATGGTTGCTTTATTATTCCTTGTTACCTACTTTTGAGACTTATCCATTCTAATAAATTGACTCATAAATTAGTCCATGATACTGTTAAACTGAAAACACTGGTTTTTTTCTTGCATCTGAGAATGGGAAATTCTTAATTGTATCTGACTTTTAATATGTAATTACATGTATTGTTTATGACATACAACAGTTTTTATCTTTTTATATAAACAGTTTGTGCCAGTCTCTTCATGCAAGTGTTGGTGAAGCACTGGATGCTTATGAAGCAGCTCTGGGGGCAGTGATGCAGCAGGAAACGGTTCAGAACATTTGGTTGGAGTAAGTTCTTAAAGGAAGAAGGTTAATTAATCTCAACTATTAAGTGAAGGCTACCAGAACCATCTTTTTTCTTTTTTTTTTTTTTTTTCTTCCAGTTACCTTGTTTTTCTCAATAGCAAAGTTGTTGAATCCACCAACAAAGTTCAAGAATTCAAGCTTTTTACTGATCTAGTGAACAGATGTCTGGTGACAGTCCCCACGAGATACCCAATTCCGTTCAGTACTGCTGATTATTGGACCAATTATGAGTTTCATAATAAGGTAAAAATGTGTCTGTGGACAGTCTTAGCTAAACAAAGAGGCTGATGACCTTAGCAGGTACCTGTAATCTGTTTGTTCAAGAACAGCATCAGTGTATGAACACTGAGAGCTAGAAAAAGAAAGGAGTGTCTGAGTGTAGTAGTGTTTTGAGCAGAAGAGTATCTAGCAGTGACCTTTTCAAATAAAGGTCATGTAATGCAAAGAGAAACTTTATGGCATGTTAATGATAAATGATTTTTTTTTTCTAGAGAAAAGAGAAAATGTGTAAGGGAGGGAAGATATGGTTAAGCAAGAGGGGTCTGCGGAGCTGTACCACTGGCAGATGGAAACTGTTTTGATCATAGAATTTATAATGGCTGAGAAACAGAAGGAATAAAGTAGGAGGAAAGAATTGAGTACTTGTAAAAGACGGAATACAGCTTATAGATGTCCTGCATCCCATTTTGCTAGCAAGCAGTGCATTTATCTTTATGCACTAAGTGCAGGCTAGAAGGACTAAAATATGTGATGCTAGCAACTTGACACTAACTCATTTTAGTCATAGTGTTCTTAGTTTGTCATACCGTTATTCTTAGCAAAATAAGAGCTATAAAGTGGATTAATGTTTATAATTCAAATTCTACAGGTAATTCTTTTTTATTTGAGCTGCATTCCAAAATCTCAGCATTCCAAAACCTTGGAACGGTTTTGTTCTACCATGCCTACCAATCCTGGACTTGCACTGAGGTATGTAAAAATACTTTTAATCAAGGCAGACGGTTAACGTAACTGTTGGTTTTTTGTGCTAGACATGCATGATTTGCTTTCTACTACAGAAGTAAAATCATTCCTCTATTATTGCATGTTGCTTGAGGCATATTGTGCCTTCTGATGTCATCTCAATCTTAGGTTTGACAATGTTCTGTTCTATCTACAGACAGGTTATAATTATACAGGAACTAACTCTGCATTGTACATGATGACTACAAATGGTCAAAATTTCAAGTGGGTAGAGAAATGTCAGATATATATTAAAATCTTATTGTTACTTGATGATCTATTACAAGTATAGTTCCAGAACAAATAAAAATGGATACACCAGTCTATAGCAATGCTGCTTTAAGGCTTAGCTTGACATTTATATTAACAATGATAAATCATAATTTAAAGAAAATCTGATGGGAAACAACCAGTTAATGTAAGCATTGCACTGACTCTTACTTGAACAGTACTTCAAAACGTGCTCTTCCAGGATTAGGGTCCATATTTTACTGTGTTCAGGTGTACTGAGTGCATGAATATTTGAGTAATATTGAAAAGTCCCAAAACACTATTCATCATCAACAGTGACCCCAAAGAACTCAAAGCAAGGCTCGAAGTGAGTGTGTGTGGTTGTGAGCATGGGGAGAGTGTAACACACGTGCCTTTGGCACATGAAGTTGAATGGCTTCATTTTAAACCAAGTTGCGATTCTGTCTAGATGGAACTTGCAGCTCCTTTAGACAATGTTGATACTGCATGAAATGGGTGAGCAGAACTGACTGAACAGCATCTCTAGCCACATGACTATAAAACTAATTTGTCTTCTTTCAAGTGTGCAGTTACCTTGTGCATGCTAGAAGTGGATGTGTAATCCACTTGTAATCTTGTAATATGCCAAGATCATATCTTCTCTCTGATTTCAACTTCTTAGTTATTCTCTGAAACTGTATCTTAACTTTTTGTTTTGTTTTATTCTGAGAGCATGATCAGTCAATATTGTATATGGTGGCTTGGGTTTTTTCCTACTTGGAACTCTTGACTCAGATTAGGTGTAATGTATTTTGTGTAATGTGTTTGTATCTTTGGATAGCTTTTCTGTTCCAAGTGATTCGAGCAGTGTTCCTTTCTCATGAATGCCTTTTACAGACTGCTTCTGCGATACTGGGAGGAGAGCAATGTTCAGATTCTGAAACTACAAGCCAAGATGTTTACGTATAATATCCCAACATGCCTGGCCATCTGGAAAATGTAATGCAACAGTCATACATCTGTTTTCATAGATATTGCTTTTGTTTGTAAGGTTTACTTCACAAAGGTAAATCTGAAATGTCCTTCCAGTTGGGCTTGTACTGGAAGCTTCTCTTTCATTAGCTTATTATTTAGAAAGTAACTGTTTGTTATAGCAGAAAGAGATACTGTCACTTGTTTAAAATGAGAAATGAAATTTCCCTCTTGGGGGAAACTTAAGTGAGTGGATATTATGCAGATAAATATGAATGATGTGTTTGCAAGTTGCCTTTTTAAATTCAACTATTGACTTCTGTCTCCCCCCTCTCTACCCCTCCCCTTTATATATCACAATAGCAGTATTCTCCATTATCCAGTGATGCTGAACTGATCTTTTTCTTCAGTGTTTGTTCATAATGGGGAACCACTGAAATGTCTTGCTCATGTAAGGTTGTTTTTAAAAAATGGCTATTTTTATCTTTTCACAATAGATTAACCTCATTGGAAGTTAGTTTCTTCTCAAGGAATTAGTAATTCCATTCCACAGTCAGTATTCTGCCATTAATGGCATTTAAAATAATGCAAGAATAAATGTTTTTATATATTTCTTTTCCTCAGAGCCATTGCTGCCGAATGCTTTCTAATGGGACAAAGAGAAGTAAGTCAACACAGTGTACTAGAATGAGTAATTATGAAATTCTGTAGAACTTCTCATACCTTGGCTTTGCCCAAAGCAATCGTCTTGTAAATCCAAGATTTCTGGTTAGTTGAAGTACTCTAGTTTATGAACACCAAAACATTTGCCTGAAGTGTGAGAAATGTTTTTGTCAATAGGGATAGAATGGGTTGCATAATGAGTGCATACTCTTTCTGTGTATCTTTCCCATACTGAGAAGGCTGTATTCTTCTCCCGTTTAATTTTTTTTTACCTGGAGGAGATTGTTGTATTTTAAGGTCCAGCAGAGGGGGAAGCAAGACCCATGCTGAAAGATGCTAATGACTATCTTTACAAGTGGACAAGAGAGCTGGAGAGGAACTTCTTGTAATGACATGTCATACTAGGACAAGAGGGAATAGCTTCAAAGTGACAGAGAGGAGGTTTAGATTGGATGTTAGGAAAAACAACTTTAATGTGAGGTGGTGAGACACAAACAGGTTGCCCAGAGAAGTTGTAGATCACTTGCAGGGATGAGGTTTCTAGGCTAGACTGGGTGGGGTTTTGAGCAACCTGGTCTAGTCTAGTGGAAGATGTCCCTGCCCATGACAGGGTTTGTGAACTAGGTGATCTGTAAGGTCCCTTCCAACCCAAACTGTTCTTTGGTTCTGGGAAGTAGTTGAAGGGGTGGGCCTGCCAAACTAATGTATGGAAAGAGTTTGCATAGTTCTTGACTACACAAAAGATGCCAGTTCTTTTTTTGCCAAAAATAATAGGTTTACTTATTAGTACTTAGAGTAGGGAAATAACACTCTATGTACAAACACAGAAGGGGTTTTTGGGCACAGCAACTGAATCACTTTTCAAACAGAATGATCTTCCTGGTATTGTTGCTGTCACCTTCAAAATTCTCTTCTGCCTGTGAAAGATGCTGTGTATTTGAGGGTGGGGGTTGTCACAAGGCCCTGGATTTGTGATTCATCACTTCCTTGTGGTATTTGAGCTACTTCTGTACTGTATCTGGTTTTGTGTCATTCTTGTAGTGACTTATTCTTAGCATCCTTCTGTTTTTATCAGTGGTCTGTCTTCTGAATCTATATTAAAGCTTTAACTGATCCATAAAGGGTAGCATGGCTGTTGTTAGACTCACATACAAAATGTTCTCTTTCCTTTTTTTACAGTCTCCTAGAATGTTTAAAACGAATGTCCCCTAAGTAGAATTATTTGTTTTGTTAGATCAAATAGCTCAGAGTCAGGAGATATCAAAGGCTGGGTTGCCTATTCAACCTTAATTCTGTCTCTGTGTTGATGGTTTGGTGTAATCTGTAATTAGTCACAGATCCCTGCTTCAGTCATTGTATTAGATGGACTACATCTTAAGACACTGCCTATAGTAAGGCTGGTGGCTGGTTTGTTTGGTTAGAAAATATATGTCAAATGCATAAAAAAGAGGGTCCTTAAAGAAAATGAACAATTAAACTGAAGGCATATATGAAACATTGTAGCTGGATTACACCCAGAAGAAATCTTGTGGTTTTCTTCTGCAACCACCTCACTAATTATATGGTATGTGGTAAAATCACTTAAGTAGGCACACAATCCAGTGCAGTTGGATTTTTGTGGGGGTCTTGGTTTGGGATGTAGTGAGCATTAACAACTGTTTACACAAATCAGTGATTGTTCCAGATAACTGGATTTTCTAGGAAACAAGTAGGATATTGGTTTAAAATTGAATTGTGATTCAGATTGTGGATTTTGTGTTCCTGGAGAACCCGTCATTTATTTCCTTCAGAGGTCATGTAAAGGTTTGTTAAAAGAATATGAAAATGGGTACAAGTATTTAAAATGGCAACAAATACCTCCCCTAGTGACTCTGATTGAAGTTGGGACTTTAGATACCAGTAGTTGAAGGACACTTGAGTTACGTACTAGTATTAAATATTTTGGTCCTCTATTTTGAACCATAAAATGGTAAACCTATTTTTTTTTTTGAGAGTTGCAAAGACTCATACTGATTGTTAAAGCATAGATAGATAGATGCTGAAGGAAAAAAGCCCATGAAACAGTTATTTTCATTGCAGGATTGTGATGATATGCAATAAACAAGACTTGAGACTACATATTGAGTGGTGAAAGAAATACTCAGTAAGCTGCTTCATTCCCTGAATGTGTTCCATCCTGTGCAATGAATGAGGCAAGAATCTTGTGAAGAAAAATAGCATGTCCTCTTGTAACTAATCATATTCATAGAAGGGTCAGAATTAAGGTCAGACATAAACTTGCCTTTGCTTTAGTACCAATTTAATGCTTGACTTCAAAACTATTTTAAAAATTATTGCAAGAGATTTTTGTGCTTCAAATATTTAATTTTGAGTGCATGAAATTGTGCTGACTTTTAATACTTGCCTTTATTTTACAGGTCCATCATTTATATCAGAGAGCCCTTCAGAAGTTACCTCTATGTGCAACACTGTGGAAAGATGTAATGTTTTCTCCTTATGATTCAGTTTGAGGTTTCATATAAATTCTCTGCATATCCCATATCCATAGATGTGGTGATGCTCAGGCTCTGGCTAAATCTTATATCTGCTTCCCCATCTCTTTCAGCAACTCTTGTTTGAAGCATCAGGAGGAGGTAAAACTGATAACCTGAGAAAACTAGTTTCCAAGTGCCAAGAGGTTGGAGTCAGCCTAGATGAGCTTTTAAATTTAAACACTTACAGAACAGAAAACAAGAATCACTGAACGCTGGGTATGGTCAGCCCTAAGTCCTATAAAATGCCAAAATCAGTTGAATGGTTCTTCAGGCTGATCCAGGCCCTAAGATCTATGTAAGGCAGATGAGTATTGCTGAGCATATCAAGTCTCCAGTCTGCTTTCCTTGAACCTGGAAACAATTAACATGACCTTCTTCTGGAAACATGAACTACCTGTCTGGCCTTGCTTCTGGGCCCTGCCAGATTCTCATAACGTCATCTACGTAAGTATAGTTAATCAAAATGACAGACTTTATTTTTTTATGTTTTCTTTTTATTTACTGTTTTCTTTGTTTTGCTGTTCCTGATTCACTTGACACTCTCGCTGATGCCTGAGAGATCTGTGTTTGGGATTAATTTACTGGGCTGTGTTTACAGTAAAAAGCAACTAGTCCATTTTGGGTTTTTCCTTTTTTAAACCTTTTTTGAGACCTTTTCATTACAGGATTTAAAACAAAAGCAGCCGCTCTTAAGGAAAGTGTAACTGCCGTGGCCACAAGTATGCTTCTTGCACTTGAAGGCTCTAAGAGGGTTGCTTACTGCCCTTTTCTGCATTGGACTCATGGCAGAGACTATTAAACTTGAAGATTAAAGAAACTTTTGCAAATGCCAGTGCATCAGAACCTAAGAGTGGTCAATTATGTGCAATTTTTTGTAAAGAAATTTTAATTTATAATAAAGTTTAACAGTTTAAAGAAAGATAATATTCATCTGTTTTGTTTTGGTACTACTTTGCACTATTACAGGTGTTTTTGCAGAGATATTTTCAATACACGCTGACCTTTCAAAAAAATCTGTTGTCTTTTGTTTTTTCCATCAAGAGATTAGCAAATGTGGTTGAGCTGCCTATTGTGGATGTAGAATAACTGTCCCCTTGGGTTTTTTTTTTCATCCCCTTGCCTCAGGTACACAGTTGTTTGTCCCATAACAGCTATTCCTATCAATAATACCACTTCAGTAATGGAAAATGCATTTTATATTGTCCTTTTTGCCCTTAATGAAATAAGTCCCACTTTCCAAAGTTGCTACATGTACATTGTAGAGAGAGATGAAGTATGTGCCAAATCGTATCAAAAGGTGGCTGTAGTACCTGTTACATAGGTGCTTCATTAAGATGCCAGTAAATGAGTGGTCTTCATGGTAGAGAGTGAAGCAAAGTAGTTTGTGACATATAGTTTCTACTAACTTTCAAAACCCTTCCTTACTTTATCTGAAGTTAAACATGAAGCAGCTCTCAAAGGAGGAAAAAGTGGAAAACACTGATTTTCATCCGGGGGAATGGAGTGTTTCTGCACCTTAACTTCCTTTTAAACAACTCATACTTAATTTTTATCAGTCATGCTTAAATATAAAACTTCAAGAACTCACTTAAAGGGCCAAGTTTTCCTGCAGACTACAAAACCAATATTGGAAAACTGACTCAAACCTGTTCTTTACTGGAGTAGGGTGTTATCCTGATTTTTGTTCACACTTACGTAGTATGGCCCAGACCACAAAAGTGTAGTATTTAATTTTTTCTATTAGAAAACCCCTTTTGTTTGATGAATGCTGGTTTACATACATTGGCCAAGTATTTTTTTTATAGTTTGTCTTTAAAACTTTTCAGATAAACAGTTGATATTTTTTCTGCAGCAGTGTTTATTTTAGTGGGATGACATTTTACCTATTCCACTATTAAAAATGGAAAAGCTGTGAAGGGTTACAGTGCTTGTAATGCTGCCCTGCATGACCCTTGCCTTAGTCTCATCTTGCACTTAGGTCACAAAGTAACAGCCCTTTCTTGTCTTGCTGTACAGTGACTTTATAGCAAGAGACCTTTATATAGAAGACATTAAGCTTTATATTTTCATCAGGGATTAATCATGTATACTCTGCCTTAATGGCTTCTCAACATACTTGGAGATATGGCAGGGGAAACCAAAAGCCCACAATGTTCTGATTTCCATTGGCCTTAATTCATATTGTTCTGATTAAAATACTCATGGTTTATGCATGTGGCCTTTTGACCCAATCTTGCTTGATGGTATATGAAAGTGGCTAATCATAATAGGAATTGTTAATTTAGAAACTGAAATGAAAAAGTATGAAGGAGCTATATGGTCTTCAGAGCAGCACAATTTTTTATTATTTTTTTTATTTTTTAATTTTTTTTTTAACCAAGAAAGAATTCAAATGCACTGCTGGGTACTGTAGAAGTTCCAGGAAGGAGTTAGTGCTTCCACAGGTCTGCACTTAGCATGGAATCCTCTCCAGGCTCTGGTATTCTGCTAAGAGGGCTTTCTGTTCCAGAAACCAGAGGATTTCTAGCTATCCTTTGCAAAACTTCATTAATCATTCACCAGGAAGAATTAAATTTACCAAGGGAATTAATTTAATCCATGTACTAGTCTTTCAAGTTAGTGAGCTTTCCTAAGGACTTCTCTTCTACAAGCAATTTCTGATTACAGGCAATAGTGGTGAAGAACTGGGAATAAAGGACAATTCCAGTCAATCAAGCAAACTACTAGCTGTTTAAGAGGAAAAATAAGGGGAAAGCACAGTAATTTATACGATAATGTTATGCTGCTACTTGTTCTGTGCTCAGAACAGCTACTTTATGAAGGGTGATTTCATTATTTGATCTTTAGTTTAAGTCTTTCTGGAAATAAAGTCTAGATCTTTAATAATACTGCACCAAACTACTCCCACTACAGTATTTTTCATTTCCTGGCTCTGGCAAAGACACATCAGTATGAGCAAAACATTCAGCTGCATTTATTAGGAAGAATAAGTGGAAATTGGTGTTTGTTTTGTTAATCTTCATGTAGGTCTACATTGAATCTACTAATCTCATTCGGTGTTAATGGTTATTTTAGTGCTCACTAGCGCACATGGGACAGCTGGTGCTCTTACATTCTGCTGTGGCAAAGGCCATTGCCCCCCTCCTGTACTCCATTAGGAAAAACATCCCAGCAGGGTCAGGGTGGTGATCCTTCTTATCTGCACTGATGAAGCCATTCCTGCAGCCATGCACCCTAGTCTGGCTTCCCAGTTCAAAAGAGGTGTGAAGTTACTGAAGAGAGCCCACTGAGTGGCCATAAAGATAAGTAAGGGATGAGCATCCCATATATATGGAAAGGCTGCTGCAGGAGCTGGAACTCTTCAGCCTGAAGAAATCTCAGGGGAAGAGCTTATCAATGGGTACAAAAGGAGGATGTAAGGAGCCAAGCTCTTAAGCTCTTAGTGGTGCCCAGTGGCAGGGCTGGAACCATTAGGCGTAAACTGAAATGTGGGAGGTTTTGGCTGAATGTCAGGGGATGCTTTTTTTACTGTGAAAATGACTGAGCACTAGCACAGGTGGCCAGAGAGGTAGTGGAGACATTAAAAAGCTTCCTGGATGTGTTTCTGGACAACTGGCTCAAGATGTCCCTGCTTGAGCTGGGAGTTGGAGCAGGTGATTTCCAGAGGTCCCTTCCAGCTTCAGTGGATGAATGCTGCCATGTTCCTGGTGTAAATAAACCTGTGTGCTTTCACCACCTTTGTCTTACCAACCTCACCTTCCACCCTAGTTGTGTCCATGCTCCTTTAGTCAAGGGCAAAAAGCACAGGGCCAGGTCAGCAGTGTTGGACCTTTCTGACCATCTCTGGCTGAGGCAGAACTGTGAGTGTGTGATCTTTTGCACTTGTCTAACTTTGTAAATACTTCTGACCTTAGTATATCCAGGAGCTGAATAGCTAGCTATGGACATCATAGTGTCTTTAATGTTTTTATTGAGGTGTTCCCCCACTACACCTTTTGTTATATATAGTCAGTGCACTGATGGCAGTTAGCAATAGAGACTTCCTGCCTGGCTTTATTAATTCTGGATGAAAGTTGTATTTTAGGGTGGTGGTTTGGTTTTTTTTTTCTTTTTTCTTTTTTTTTTTTAGTTTTTGTTAAGATGATTGTCAGAAGCAATAAATGGACAGTTTAAATTGAGAAGACTAAGGAAGTGTATTGATCTTGTACAGCAGGTGTTTGAGACCTTGCCTCCTATCTGAGAGGGGAAGGCGTAGAACAGGCTTGCATTCAAAATCCTCAGGCATATTCCTTGTGCCCCTGTACTGCTGCTGTTGTGCTCAGTAACTACTACTCGAAGGAGTGGCTAATTTCTCAAAGTGGCAATATCCCACCAAGCGTTAGAAATTCACATCATCTTCAGAGGAGCTAAGTGAAAAGGGGCTGTGAAAACTTCCACATCCTGCAGCTTCCCTGAAGAGCCCGATACAGCTCAAACCTCCATACATTCACTGGTCTGTGGTGCTGTCCTGCATGTGTACCATGTCCAACTGGATGCTTGGATCCAATTTCACAATATACCCAAGGTCAAGATTGTGTTGATAGTGGAAGATGGGGTGTTTGTCCTTAGCTCCCTTTTCTCCTGGATTTTACTATAAACGTTCTGTGAGATGAGTTTGTGTCCCTGAGGCTCCAGAGGGCTCACATTCAATCATTAAAGTTGGAGGGGGCCTGCAAGATCATCAAGTTCAACCTTTGCCCTCATACCAGCATGCCCACTAAACCGTTAGCACAAGGTGCCAAGTCCACTCATTCTTTTGAACACTTCCAGGGATGGTGACTCCACCACTTCCCTGGGGAGCCTGAATCTCTCCTTACGCTGGTCAGACCTTAACTAAGCCCTTTCTTTCTCACAGGTAATTTCAGTTGACATCCCATTAAATGTCGTTCAGAATTACAGGGCAGTGAGCTGCATCTTACCTGGGGAATCTAGACTGTGTCCTTACATGTCCTTACCTCCCATTTCACCTGACACTGGGAAGCATCCTACCATTGATTTTAGGGAGCGGTCAGAAAGGAGGCAAGAGCAGAAAAGGTTTGTTTTCCAGAACAGAGCAGGAGTGTCAGCTTATCTGTAAGGTGGCTTAATGTTTGCAAGAAGCCCAAGATCAAAATTTGGCTTAAAAGTGGATATAAACGTTAACTGATACTTTTATTTTTTATTGCATGTAACTGTTTGTTATTGTCTTACCAGAGTAGCAGATAATAAAGAAGAGTATGGCCCGTTACTGAAACTTAAACCTTGTAAAGCTGTTAGCAATGAATTATCAATGTGTCTGTTTGTTCTCTGTTAATGGGAGCATAAAATGCCACCATAAAGTTTGCACTGCTGCACCTGGGGTATCATGGCTCAGTAAGATGTTGACAAAGATTAAATGGGAAGAAGCCTTTCAGTGCAGTCAGGAGGGCCTGATGTAGCAGAAAATAGCACAGAAAACACAGTGATGTTGTTCTGTAAGTGACTGGCTTCAAAGAGTCTGAACTGGGAAAGGCTCTGTCTTTGGAAAAGGTAATGATTTTTAATTTCTCACTGCTGCCACAGCATGTGATGGCCACAGGTGTTCTGTGAGGAACTGTTCTTTGAGATAATAATCCTCATTGATTTCTCTCTTTATTTTCATGACAGCTGTCAATCTGGCTCTCATTTGTGACCTTTGGTGTTAGGTTTTCGGGTCAGTTTGAGAAAACTCTAGCTGAGGAAAAGTGGTTGGGGAACTTCCAAGAATGAGTCTGGAGGGCAGTGATGTTTTTGCTTGTATTGACCAGAGTTAATACAGCATGAATGGGAAGACAGAAGAACTGCTTCTGCTAGCTTCCATGAGGAAGTTTTAGTTGTGATTTTATGTGATGTGGAAATAGCCCATATTTTTTCAGCACCTACTTTCTGTAATCACATCAGCTCTCACCTTTCCCTCCTGAGGCTTCCCCCTCTGTGTTGTGGTTTAACCCCAGTCAGCAACCAAGTACCACACAGCCACTTGCTAATACTGCTCCCTTTCCCATTGGGTTGGGGAGAAAAATAGGAAAGAAGGTAAAATCCATGGGTTGAGATAAGAAAAGTTTAATAATAAATAATAGTTTTTAGTATTTTCTTCACTTTCTCAAAAGATTCTACTGCTTAGTTCTCCATGTGATGACATCATCAATGTATTATTACAGGTGTTCCAGAGCTTAGAAGGTGATCCCAGCTGCTTGGTTTCCCTATCCTCTAATTCCACACTACTAGCCCTCTTACTCAGCATTGGGGCAGTCAGGTGATCACAAGCTCACCCATTCTGCCTCTTCCTCCTGTTCTCATGATGGCTCTGCTTTGTTCTCCTTCACTAAACAAGCTCTCTTGTGTCCATTTCTTCTGGTGCAAAGGGGTGACTGATACTGGCAGGGGTTGGTGCTCTGGTTCAGCTGCAGGGCCTGGGGCCAGGGTTGGAGCAGCTGCAGTGCCTGTCACTTTGTCATCAAATCCAGGGAGATTCTTTTCCCTTGAGGATCCTGAGTAGTGTTGAACAGGGCTTGGTGGGCCTGGGCCAAGACCCAGCACACTGCAGTGATTTGTGTTGCTCTGGAATTGCCAGGCTGATGGCATCCTTTTTCAAAGTAATTTCCTAGTTTTCCTGGATCCTGCACTTGTTCAGGGGAAGTTCCAAAACACTGGAGGTGAGGTACCCACTGTCCTCGGCACTTGTCCATACTATCCCACACACCTGTCCACTCAGAGCTGTCCAGTCTCAGCAAAGATCTCTGATAGTTGTTCAGGACGACCTGGAACACAGAAGACATAGCAATAAAACCATGCTGGTTTGAACATCCTGAGGATATTTGAAATTTGCAAGAGCTGTAGTAATTAGCCTGGAGGAGAAGAGGAAGATGAATGGAGGTGTCTCTCCCATGGTTTGGGTCTCCCAAGGAGAAAAGGTAAAAGATATCATTATGAATAGTTTCCAATAGATGACTCACAAAGTATGAAGATGACAGCAGTGCTGAGTACAAATAACAGATTCGTTTCACAACCAGCAATTCTGTCATATCATAAGCCAGCATTAAAGTACAACATGATGCAACTCAGATAACAAGCACAACAGCTCTGAGAGCAAGTAAATCAATGTGATCAGTGACTACTAATAATGAATGTTTATAACAGGTTTGTTATATTAGACATGTTCTAATCATATTTGTCGTTATCTCAACCCTTCATTGCCCCATGTCGGGCACCAAAAATAAAAGACTGTTGTTTAACACCAGCCAGCAGCTCAGTCCCACACAACTGCTCAGTCACACCCCCTCCCTCCCTGGTGTGAAGGGGAGGAGAATCGGGAAGAAGGTAAAATCCATGGGCTGGTGTAAGAACAGTTTAAGAACAAATAACTTTAATAATTGAAATNTCCTCTAATTCCACACTACTAGCCCTCTTACTCAGCATTGGGGCAGTCAGGTGATCACAAGCTCACCCATTCTGCCTCTTCCTCCTGTTCTCATGATGGCTCTGCTTTGTTCTCCTTCACTAAACAAGCTCTCTTGTGTCCATTTCTTCTGGTGCAAAGGGGTGACTGATACTGGCAGGGGTTGGTGCTCTGGTTCAGCTGCAGGGCCTGCGGCCAGGGTTGGAGCAGCTGCAGTGCCTGTCACTTTGTCATCAAATCCAGGGAGATTCTTTTCCCTTGAGGATCCTGAGTAGTGTTGAACAGGGCTTGGTGGGCCTGGGCCAAGACCCAGCACACTGCAGTGATTTGTGTTGCTCTGGAATTGCCAGGCTGATGGCATCCTTTTTCAAAGTAATTTCCTAGTTTTCCTGGATCCTGCACTTGTTCAGGGGAAGTTCCAAAACACTGGAGGTGAGGTACCCACTGTCCTCGGCACTTGTCCATACTATCCCACACACCTGTCCACTCAGAGCTGTCCAGTCTCAGCAAAGATCCCTGATAGTTGTTCAGGACGACCTGGAACACAGAAGACATAGCAATAAAACCATGCTGGTTTGAACATCCTGAGGATATTTGAAATTTGCAAGAGCTGTAGTAATTAGCCTGGAGGAGAAGAGGAAGATGAATGGAGGTGTCTCTCCCATGGTTTGGGTCTCCCAAGGAGAAAAGGTAAAAGATATCATTATGAATAGTTTCCAATAGATGACTCACAAAGTATGAAGATGACAGCAGTGCTGAGTACAAATAACAGATTCGTTTCACAACCAGCAATTCTGTCATATCATAAGCCAGCATTAAAGTACAACATGATGCAACTCAGATAACAAGCACAACAGCTCTGAGAGCAAGTAAATCAATGTGATCAGTGACTACTAATAATGAATGTTTATAACAGGTTTGTTATATTAGACATGTTCTAATCATATTTGTCGTTATCTCAACCCTTCATTGCCCCATGTCGGGCACCAAAAATAAAAGACTGTTGTTTAACACCAGCCAGCAGCGCAGTCCCACACAACTGCTCAGTCACACCCCCTCCCTCCCTGGTGTGAAGGGGAGGAGAATCGGGAAGAAGGTAAAATCCATGGGCTGGTGTAAGAACAGTTTAAGAACAAATAACTTTAATAATTGAAATAAAATATAGTGTGCTAACAATACAATGATATAGTTATAATGAAAAGGGAGAAAACGAGAAATAACCCACTCCTCCCAAAACCCCCCACCCAAACTCCCAAGTGATGTACAATGCAGTTGCTCATCGCCCACCGATTGATGCCCAGCCTGTCCCTGAGCAGGGATCCCCCCATCCCTACCAGTTACAGTTTTCTTGTTCAGCACGACACCATACAGTCTGGAATATCCATCTGGCCAGTTTGGGTCAGGTGTCCTGGCTGACCAGGAGAAGCTGAAAAGTCCTTGACTTTGTGTAAGCATTACCTGGCAACAAGCAAAACACCAGTGTGTTATCAACATTATTCTCGTACTACATCCAAAACACACCACCATACCAGCTACTAGGAAGAAAATTAACTCTACCCCAGCCAAAATCAGGACTTTGAAACATTCTGTGAACTTCGTTCCTCTTCTAGAAGAGATCTTAAGGCACCTTTCTCTGCCAGGATAGATTAGGTAGATTTCAATAGGAAGATTAACACCATGAGCTGCGCTGTTCAAACCTCTGTACAGTCAAGAAAAGTCAAACTTTGTCTGAAAACTCCTGTTGGGACTGCAGGAAAGAGTGGCAGTACATTCCTTACATCACCTTACACAGACCAAGAAGACTGAAGCATGCTTTCAAAAGGGCAGTGGCTCCAAACAGTGCAATTATAAGTGTGATACCATCATTTCTAAAGTGATTGCAAGAGGATCAGCTAAAAATCTCTCTACCCAAAGGACGGACTCCGTGGTTAAAAAAATTATAATCACAAAAGTCTTAAGATAGCTGAGGCTATGCCTAAAGACGGCCATGCAGTCTGTGCTGAGGGTTTAATGATGGATGCAGGAGATGGTGTATAGCAAGACCTGTAGCAGGTGCATACTACAGTGCTATGTTGTCAGAAGCCAAATGTAGGAAACTTGGATAGAGCCAAAGACTGAATTATGGGTAACAATTTTGTTCAGACTGCAAAGAACTTGGTTTTAGAGTGCATCTGTTTGCTTCAGCTGAGAAATGTCAAGCACTGGTATGTGGTGCTTGTGCACCAGCTCAGTGGAGTAGTTTTGACTCTGTAAGTAGGAAGTCCTGCTTTCACATGTTTTCTGGCTGTAAAGCCTCAGCATAATCTGATGTATTGTCTGGAGATTACTGTGGAGAGAGAAAGATACCACACCATATATAATGTAAGTGGATTTATAATTACATGATGGGAGACAGGAAAATGACCAGTGGAATTAATGTTGGAGGCAAAAAGTAAATGTTTTTTGTCTGAAATCAGCACATGAGAGGGTCAGGGTCTGTAAAGTGCCAATGAACATAAAGCATGTGCTTTTATCACTTGTTCAGCATAATCCTTCTAGAGTTCTATACTGAGTAATTTTTGAAAGCCTTGTGCCAGCGCTTTATCAGATGAACTGAGATCAAAGGTTAGGCTTGATTATTATTTTTGTGTGTCTTTCTCCTTTTTTTCTGCCCAATTCTACTAAGCAGTCCAGAGGCTTTAAGTAATGAAAAGCTTGTGTGGAAATGGAGCAATGAAAACTGTTTCAGCCTGGCCTTCTCAACTAGCACTTAGTGGGGCACAGAACATGCAGGTACTATGCCAGGACCTGAGCTCACTCTGTGTATTGAACACTGATCTTTGATGTAGGGGAAGTCCTAAGCTGTAATATGTAGAAATGGCTGCACAGAGAATCATCCATAGAAACCTGGAGTCAAAAAGCCTTGATCCAGTCACAAAGCACCCACTGATGAGGCTGGCTGCTGGGCCTTATCCAGCACTGAGTTTTGTGTTTCCTAGATTGCAGGCAACTGGACAATGGAGTGGGCTGGAAAGTCTCTAAGTCAAGAAATACACCTAGTTGCCTTGGATATCCTGCATCCAGTTCTGCTGGACACACTGATAGAATACTAATCCTACACCCTGGACTCTATCCCTCTGAACCATTGGATTTGTGCCAGAAACTCCAGAAACATTGGTTGTGTTAACGGGATTAGGCAAGATACAGACTTAAGCTGAGGCTAATAGTTCAACCTGCTGTTAGCAGGCTCCCTGACATGGTTTTGGGCTATACAGCATCTGTCCCAGTTTTGTTTGGTGAATTAATGTGTAGATCAGACACTGTTCCTGAGATTGTTTATGAACAAGACCATTCTGGTTTGGGGGAAAGAAGGATTGGAGTAAATGTGTGTAGAGCTGGATAATGCTTTGAGAGCAGACAATATCCCCAGACAGTTTAATTCACGGTACAGAAGTAGCCACTGTGTCTAGAGGCAGGTGGCAGGTTGTGTGCTGGGACTCTGGAGCCAGAGAAGCTCACAGAACCAAGCACACTGACTGAAGCCTCCTGGCTTTTTGCTGGATGGAACTGGGATCCTGGAAGTCCTGAGTGCCCAAAGTGCTGAAGATGGGATCCTGATGCCTTTTCTTGGAGGCAGCAGCTGGGCCACTGGCACTGCTGAGTGCTCTTTCAGCTGAAGCTCTCCAGTGCAGCTCACATCTCTTTTCCTCTGAGCTAGCATTACATGTCAGCCTTCCCAGGACTGTAGGGATAAAAGAACAAGTATATAAACAGTTATACGGGGTGAAAGAGGGGATGTTTTCCTAATAAAATGATTATTTTTCCATAAGGCCTATAGAAACTGTGGTGGTGATGGCAATAAGATTCCAATTTGACTGAGCAGTCAAATGTGTGCAGATTGAGGTACTTTCTAGGACATTTCTGGTTTTGAGGAGTGTATAAGTCTCCGGTCATACATCTTTACTGTAATTTTCCCACCTGCACACCTGCTGGGCTGCCAATATTTAGGTTGTGCATATGGGCTCTCAAAGTCATCTGCAGTATTGACCATCTCCTTGGCTTCTCCAACACATTCTAATGTCCCACCTGCCGTATGATTTTGGAATCGTGAACTGTAACACATCAACGGATTCAGGACATCCCTGTCCTATCTTCAGCCTTTCAAATACTCTGGATTTAAAGCTTACCTTTTCAGATAGCTGAAGAAAACAGGAATATGTGCCTTTTATAGAATAATAAATACATAGATATGAATAACAATGTCAATACACTTAGTTTCCTTGATTTCCTGACCATTCTTCTGTATGGATATGGGAGTCCTCTGCACATGATTTCTTAGCCACTGCTTTCCCAGATCTGCTTGGTTGGGGTCTGTTTTCTGTGCCTTTGACTTTCCTGATGTAATTTTCCTCGTGCTGCTGACAAGATACTTTTCTCTTATAATGCTGGAGCCCTTTGATCATTTTATCAGTTGATCTATTCTTTGATTGTTTCCCTTCTGCATGTAAAAGGTTTTGCTGTGACTTGTAACCATCTTGCTGATCAAGGATGCTCTGCTTCAGATTGGAAAACCATTGAAGCCGAGGGGCTCCCATTGCCAGCCTTTTGTCCATCTCCCCCACCACCAAGGTAGGAGAGGCTGAGAGCGTGCCTTCTCCCAGAATTTCTCAAATTTGCACAGGGCGTTTTCTCAAACTGTCCCTCTGAGCCTTTCAGAAAAGGGAGGACTCGCTGAATCAGAAACTGGAAAGGAAAATGAGTGTTTCCCAGCAGCAGTGAGGCACACTCGGGCACATGGTGGCACTAAGTGCCTGGCAAAAGAAGGCTGACTTTTTCCATCCAGCCCTGACTGCCTGCAAACTCAGAGCTACATCCCTGATGGAAGAGGCAAAAGGCTGAGTACTGCAGGGGAAGACAAAGTAAGAGATCCAAGATTCCAATAGGATATCTGGGAATACTCTCTTAGCAAGTGTCTTCCTCTGTCTGTCATCTGTCTTGTGAATTCTGCTTCTGGTCATATTACACCCTCAAATCCCTTGGGGCAAGCTTTTCCTGGAGTGTTTTCTCATGTCTCCCTTGCAAATAAAGCCAGGGCACATTTCTGCTACCTTATTAAATGATCTATGACATTTATTGAAAATCTCGCTCACATTTTAAAAATACATTATTTTTAAAAGGTGATGGCTTACTTTTTAGTCTGGGTCCTTCTTCTGAATCTTTTAATGGCTGGTTAACTTCACATTGGCAGCCTAAACTTCTGAGCCATAAAATGTGAAACTTTAAAATTTTTTCCTTATCATAGAGGTATTTGGGGTAGAAAATCTGAGTGACACAAAAGGAGAAATTTGCCAGGGAGCTCTAACAGGGAAATAGAGCTGAACAATCTTTTTCTAATTATAGTAATAAGAGTGCCATTATCAGAAATGCTCTGTGCTCTACTGGGAAAGAGAGCTATGTTAATAGGAAACAAAGATATTTGATCCTTCACAGATCAAAGCACTTTTAAGATGCTGCTGTCATTATGAAAGGCTCTTGGTGTAAGAATGGTACTTAGTGGACAATAGCTCTATTGTTCATAATTTATTTTTAAAAAATTAAAAAATCAGATCTAATGTTTTATTTAGGAGGTCTCACATTTGATGAGAAATGGTTCACTCTACCATAAAGCAACAGCTTTTATGACTATGCTGTAGTTAACTGCCTAGAAACGTGAGAAATTCCACTGTGCAAATAGCAATATTTGGTGTGGGAATAAACACTTGCTGAAATCCACTGAAGTGAAGAAAGCTTCTGAATTCTACACTGCAAAGGTCTGTGGGCTTTTTTACCCATTTTTCTCCCTTCTCTTTATGCTCACTTGTGTTCAGGATATAGCTCTCACAGCTTCCAACTAGGCTTTTTCTTTTTGTGTTTTTGCAGTGCTTAGAGCAGTCAGATTCTGGTCTGAGACCAAAGCTCCAAAGTGCTCTCCTAACACAGATAATAATAAAAGTAGAGAGAAATTGATACTGAGAACAGTTCACCTATGGCTCACAAAATCGATTTCTTACTGTTGTAAAATTCTCTGGGGGTGGGGGGAAATTGCCTAAAGACCTGGAAAGACCTGCATACACCCACAGTCTTGTGTAAAGAATAGTGTCAAGAGAATGGGAAAAGGAGAGATAATGTTTTTCAAGGGAAAGCCAATCAGTTTTTGTAGGTAGAAAAGCAGTATTCAGGGATAGAAACTAAATTATAAGTACTCATATATTACTTTGACCTGTACTTAATTTCTGCCCAAGCTAGTATTACCTATAATAGAAGAGTAAAGCTATTTGAATTTTGAATAGTCTGCCAGTTCATCAAACTTAAGACTTGATGAACCCAATAAACCACAATTATTTATTGTTTTGTTTTTTACCATTTCTGTAATATCAATAAAAGGTATTGTACAATCCTCCCCTGTGTCCAGCACATGGGGCCATACATGGTTTGCCCACTGTCATTTTGATTTCTTCTGCTGCTTCTTTGAATGAGGAACTTAATGAGTATGAGATTAAGTGCTTTTTCTCCAGCATTTTTGAAGGTTGTCTTTTCTTGTGTTTTTCTTCCCAGAGAAAGAAACTCAATCTCTATACAACCTCTCCATGTTTCCTGTCTTAGAGATGGGCAAACTTGTATTAAATGCTTTGCTTGTGGTACTTTTAAGCCTAGAGCAAGGAGGGCTCATGACTTTCAGCTGCAAAGTGGCTTTTTTCAGGAAGCCATGGAGGCTGCTTTCAATTCCAGAGGTGGCATTTCCTGAGGCAGATATTTTGGCACAACTCACTGCACAGACAAAAGCCTTCTACATGAGAGCTTGGGCTGAAGACCTGGGGCACTTTTTCTCAAGAAAACTCCAAAAGAATATTTTTCTGATATGCAGTCTCTATTTTTCTAAGGTAATTGCACAAGCTTTCTGGCCCATGGTGATCCTACAGAGTTTCCAGTCTGCCCTGACTTTACCTCCCTGCCAAGTGAAAGTGTATTTTTCTCTGACAGAGCACATTGACTCCTTGTCTTTGAGATAATGAACACAAGCCAAACTCTGCTGTTGGTGTTCCTAGCTTCCATCCTGTGTGCTTTATTGCCTTATTTCAGCTCAGCAAGAATGTCATGGACCCTTTGAGACATATTCTTCAGTGTCTTAGGACTTGGTGTCTTTTAGCTCTCCGAGTCCTCCAGAATAGGATGGAGAAGCCCACCTGGGTGGCCAGGTTGAGCAGGACTGGGTATCGAGGGGAATAGAAGCTTATGTCCAGAATATGTCCTTTTGTCCAAACCTACCAAAAAGCCCAGAAAAAACACAACCCCCAGCAAGACCCCCGTAACAAAAATCCCATGGGAAATGCCAACAATTTGGAGGATTATCTGTATACTGGGACAAATATATATCAAATAAAGCAAAACTCCTCATACTTTGCATTCACAGGAAGGCATTCAATTACGTCAGGAAACTGTTTTCCCACTTCACACATTAAAATGTTATGCCCCAATGCACTCCATGGGTTTAGGGGAATGTTGTTTGATTCACTCTGGATGGTGGGAAACAGGAGAAACAACAAAATTCTCAGGAGGTCCAATAACAAGCATTTGCTTGCAAACTTCAGAACATTAAGGTAGACTAAGGTACTTGTCACATTTTAAAACAAAATCTAGACAAAGTAAGGAACTTCACAAACTTTAGCTTTGCAAACTTAACTTATCCAGACAAAACAAGGCACTTACTAAAGCATTGACTAGAATTTTTTAGTCTGGCTTACAATATATTTTGAGAAGAAGAAGTTAGGAGACGAAAGAGAGAGAAAGAAAAAGGAGAGAGAAAAGTATACAGTCACCATCCTTGGATGTAGCTGGATGAGACTTGGTTGTTGCAATTCAGACATCTGTTGGTTGAAGAGATGGTAGCAGTCTTGATCTGCCAGGGGTGGGGGAAGCCCGTGAAATACAAAGGCCGATGTGTTAATATACACTCAGGCTCAGTGGCAACGCCCAGGTACCTCCCCTGGGGGGGCAGTTTTACACTGTCTGATGCAACTCTGTGGATCACGTTACACTTTAGGGGTGTTTGATGGTTTATGACACCTTCTAAGTCATGACAGCTGCCTCTCACATCAGCACAATTGAGCCAATTATGCCCCATCACCAGGGATGAACCTTCAGACTTACCTGTGAATGTCCCATTATCTCCCTCAGACGGAAGTTTCACACCTCAGCTGGTTATGTAACGTAGGACATTGGCATGATAAAAAGCACTATCCCATCTCCCAGGATCTGCTTCTTATAGGCCTCTTCCCCTGTCTGGCTCAAAACCCTGTTGGTAGCCTCTAGTGGAGGGTGTGCACTGCCTCTGCCCTGGGCTGTTCCCTTGCATGTCACTGTCAGCAAAGCACCCACTACTTTTGCAAATGGCCAATTGTTTGAGTCATTCACCATTAGCATTTCAGTCTCTCACACTGAAGCACTGATTTCATATTCTAGAATTCATCCTCTGGTCACACAAGCCTCTCTGGAGTTCATTTTCATAGTCAACCAGAAAAGAGACCTAGAAGGATTTCCCAGAAGGCAGCGGTACTTCCTATGGGAGATGAAACACCTGCTTTGAGTAGAACAATCTCCCTATAACTTTTTTCGTAGAAGGCTGGGAGAACTCCTTCCTCCAGGAATAGGTCAGTTCATAAATAGGAAATGCTGATAATAACTGCAGTGACCTCTACAGATAGTCCTGAGAAGCTGTTGTTATGCATGGAACCAAATTAATAAGTGCAGACTCCTGTCAAAACAGTGATTGCATATAGAGAATGACACCAGATGCAGAAGGAGATGTTTGAAACTTCCTTCAAGAATTAGTTTTGGAGTTCCGAGACCTTCAAGGCTGACTGCAGAAGACTCTGGTATGTGCATGCATAAAACTTTGTGGAAGTATTTAGATTCACAGATGGACAGTTTTCCTCTTGTAAACAAAGCATATTTTTTACTTGACAAATGGAAGTGTTGCCACCTGTGAAAAAATTAAATAGGGATTTTGAGTGGACTCTTTTTAACTGAGTTTTCTAGAAATCCTGGCTGTGGGCCAGCTCTCAAGAGGAATACTCTTAATGTTTTTCTCTTAGGACTGAGATCGGATGTTTAGATAATTTTGACAATGCCACAACAAATTTTTTTATGGAGAGAACATACTCATGTTTCCTATGTCTCCAGAGTCACTGGAGCACAAGTCTGTGATTCTCATTATATGAACAAGATGTTCTTAATGTTGATACCGCCTTTTCTTTCCAGTATACTTGCAAGGGTTGGGTAGAACACATGGAATCTCTTCTGCTTTACTTATTAGCATGGGTGAATTTGCATAAAATTTCTAATCTCATGTAGCTGGGATTCTGTTCAAGCAAAGGCATATAAAGAGTTCAATCAGTTTTCTAGGCTTAGCTTCACATAATTTTTTTACAATAATATTGTTGCAGAAGGACAGACCAGTCCCTTGTTTGGCACATGTTAAAGAAAGAGAACATGAAGTGCTTATTACGGCTGATGGAGATACTGATCCCTCCCTTGCTGGTGGAAGCAGTACTGCTCTCCTGGAGTTTGAGAGCTGTCTTCTGCAGCACCCGAGCATCTGCATCAATTACTGTGCTTCAAGGATCTCAGAAGAATTTTCTGACACTATTGCTGCTGCTAGTGTGATCCTACTTCTGTTTTTATATTGTTAGCTTTTCATATCCATGTTCTTACTCCTCTGTCTCCACTGCCTTGTCTTCCAGTGTCTTCCTACAGAAGACATTACTTTTGCTACATTTTTAAATTATTTGAGCCCTTCTTAAGTGATGGATCAATGAAATTTTCAGCACCTTAACTTTCATACAGCAACCTAAAATGATGACAGAGAAATGTCTGATTACGACATTACTGTATTTCACACAACAGTCAGAGGAAATAAGTGGTGTCCCTGTTAAGCTGAAATTCCTATTACAGATGATTTGGATAGGAGATAGTTTGATACTTTAAATGGTAGCAGCTTTCTCACTGTCTAGTATATATAGGTCACCGTTGTCTAGTGTATGTAGGTCATGGAGACAGGAAGCAAATATGGAGCAGCAGCAGCAGCAAGGACTGAACAAATGGCTGGTCTCTATTTGAGATCAATTATGACCACCAGATTAGTCAGGGATGTTGTCCCCTCTTTTAGGGGTGGAGACTGAAGCTGCACACCCACCTGGTACAGCACTGCTTGTGTGGTGTCATTCTCTGTGCTTCTCTGCTAGTGTCTGCTAAGGCTTCACCTTTGTCCCCACCCATTATTTTACAGGTCATCCCATGTTCTTTATGGCTTTCACTGTATCTCTGACTAGCTCTTTTTTCTTGGCCATCTGAAACTTCTCTGAAGGCTGAGTTCCTGAATAAAACTCAATAATGTATCTACTGAGCCAGAGTAGTGGCTCAGCACTCTGTCTGCTCAGCATGCTCTGTCTGCTCTCCCTAAATAACACGTTGCATGAGCCTGCAGTAAACCCTCCTTCAGCTATTACTGCAGAGAACACTACATGTGTGTGGCACAAGTGCTTTCAGGGAGAAGTTCCCTGTGCATGTGTGATAGCACATTGCCCAGAACAGTGAAGTTGTGACCTCCGGCACAACTGCTCAGTATTCAGTACATAAATTAATAAAGGTCTTTCTTCCATGTATCAAGATGTATAACCTTGGTGCCTGTTTTTCCCTTCTGCATCGAGGCTTTCATCAACCAGCTCATTCTTCCTTTGTAGGTATTCTTTTTCCCTTCATTATTCAAGTTGTAGTATTTTCTTCCTAAAATAACACAATTTCATTCTTCTTCCTTATGGTTCCTGGCTCAAATATTGCTTACACTGTCTGGTGCACACATGCATGTGAAATCATCTTTACTGGCTTGTTTTCTCACCATTTTGATGTCCTCAGCCATCTCAATGCATCCATCTTTTTGTATCTGCTTTGAGCTCTCCATCCTTCACAAAACTCCATCATGCTTCTTAATGTCTCATAAACCTCAACCCATTTGCATCCTGTCTCTTGAAGCCCTCTGTCCTTCCTGAGTTATGCACTCCCCTATACTCTTTGTCATGCTTCTATTTTTTTCTCTTAAAGATAATTAATGACTTTCTTATTCCTGTTCTCTGCTGGTCCTGTCCTATCTCAGTAAGACTATTCTAAAACTCACCCAACAAACTTACTTCTTCTCCACAGGCCCTTCTGGCTGAAATGACCTTCCCCAAACTAGCCTCCTTATCTACTCTGGGAACCTTCATGCTCCTTGCTAAAATCCATTTACATGCAGGACAATTTCACTTTATTTTCTTAAAATCTTTGTAATTTGTTACTTGCCATATGAAGTCCTGACTAAACAATTGCTTTCTGAGAGTTTTTGCTTCATTGGTATTTTACCTCTGTCTTTCAAGTACTTCATAGAAATGACTTAAAATCACCATCTCTGAAAAACCAAGCACATGTAACTGTCCTGTGCTGCAGTCCCTCTTAACAGGAATGCATGCACTGTTTCACTTCTCCCTGTTGCCTAGAAAATAACACGGCTGTGCTCAGCCGCTGCCTGCCTTTAATTCAACTGAGCTGAAGTTCTGGTGCAGCCTGAGCAACCTGGCTCTTGCCAAGTCCTGTGTTTTAAGCCACACCTTTCATTTGCCCTTAGCACCTCCATCCATTTCAAACCTGGTGGTGCTACTGCCTCTCTGCCACGTATCAGATGAACTTTGCCAGCTCTTTGGTTATCCCCTCACCTGCTTCACCTGCCAGATTAGGGGTTGGAGAGAAAATAAGGAAGGATATGGGAGAATTTGCTGTCTTATTAGAAGCAGCAGCATAGTGCACCTCTCGTGTATGGTCTGAAGGTTGTGGGTAACTTGTGCCTGACCTGATGCACACCCTTATCACACAGCTGGAGGTGCTGGTCTCACTTGTGGCAATTGTGAGAGGTCATCAGCGAGACACGGCAGCGTGCACAGGGAGCAGGATCTGTTCATAAGGGTCTGCGGGTGAAGTTTTGGTAAAAGATTTAGTATATTTTGAAATGAAACACTATCATTCTTTTTTTCCTCCACTATTCTTCTTCTTTTTTTTTTTTTTACAGCACACAACCTGTAACTTACACTTTCTAAAAATTTCAGCCACCTAGGGAGGTTAGTGTAAGTATTACAATAACTCAGGAAGGATTAATTGAGAATGCACACCTTTTTGTGAAGTGTTAGGTCAGGATTAAATGCTCTTTACTGTATAGTCACATTTTATTACAACTTTCATATGTTCGGAACACTGATAGAAAAGAAAGCATGTCACCTATTTACAATCACTACACATTTACATTATATTATTTACAGATAATGAATTTAGTAACATAAACGAGCAGAAAATAAAGCAAATATCAATATGAAACTGTACAGGGCTTAATCTCACGTCCTTTACTGTAGTTGCATTTCACTGTAATAATAAATACAGTTCTATATTTACACATTTTACTTTAAAAATCTATTAAATGAATTTTAACAATTTCAAGTTTAAAATATCTGATCAAAATATTTCAAACATGCTTATAAAAATAAGACACAAAGCCTTTAGGACCTTCTGCAAGCTAAAAAAGTTCTGATAAAAGAAGCTTTCTGTAACTAGTCTTTAGAATTATAACATTATTTTGCTTCTCAAATTTCTTTACAAACTTCTTAAATATAGCAAGCTGAAAGGAACCTCACTGACATTGAACAGAGCAGCACAGATGGACCCTAGTTAAATTAAAGCTAAGTAAACATGGTAATAGGTATTGTGCAATGGTTGACTGATCCTCTGTTTAATCCAAAGTGGTTTCAGGCATCGTTTCTGCAGCTGTGTGCTGCACTGCTTCAAAAGCCACAACAGATAAAGGATTAAGATAAGTACCCAGCTGACTTTATCATACATAATTTCGGAATTGGTTCATTTTTTTCCCCTGAAGGATGAACGTGTCAGCCAAAGTCAACTGATGCCATCTGTAACTGCAAAACTAAAAATACACCACTGTGAATGGACAAGAAAATCAAGGCATATGCAGTGTTGGCAACAAATTCTTCATTGTGAAAATCCATCCTTGGAGTCCCAGGAAGTTTTATATACAGGAACAGATGAACAACAGATATCATCTGTAACTGATTACCTTAATTGCTGGGCCTAGCCTAACTTTCGTAATGTTAAAAAATTAGTCTCATTCACCTGGAGGCTCAGTGGCCATTAACTGAGCAGTGAGGACTGGGCTATTAAATGTTACTCCTCAGGGAGCTCTTTCTAACAACAACAACAAAAGGTAAATTTGTGCATTTTTCTGTCTTAAATGATCAGCTTACTTAAGTAAATGTGCCAGCTCTGAGAAAAGAATACTGGAATATCCCCTGATGGCTTGGACACGGTCAAAGAATTATATTCTAGGTGGCTCTGTTGTCTGAGATGTTTTAACAGTACACTTGGCAAGGACACGCAGTCTCTTCTTTGTAACTGGGATGCTTCTGATGCATAAACATACATGCCTTGATTCAGCAAAGTATTAACAGATTTAGAGTCAGAGAACTCTGTTAATCTAATCATGCCTTTTCCTAAACTATAGCCACCAGAAGTCCCTGAATTTCAACAGCTGCTCCAGTATATTTTTTTGGCAATATATCCAATATGAATTTAGAGATTTTTAGTGACAGGTAATTTCACTAGCTAATGACCATCTCTATCAACAGTTTGCACCTTTATTTCTATGCTGCATATCCCTAATGTCAATTTCCATTTGACCTTACCAGATTCTTCTCCTCTCAGATGAGTAGTCCTCTGCCTTCAAACTTCTGTATCCCAGAAGCAGCTACTTATAAACTGTGATCAAATCACTTACTTCTTAAGTTCCTTTAAATTGATGATATTCATATCCTTTTCAATTTCACAATGTTTTTTATAGCATGTGAATGCAATAAGTGTTTGAATATCCCAGGAGTGCTTGCATCACTGCTCATAACACAGATCACACAACCTCTCCACTCCTATTTGATATTGCCTTAGCTAAGGATATTGGCTATCCTTACCCAAAGGACCCAGTGACCTCTAAATCTTCAACTGACTAGTGACTATGAACTAGCAGCTTTCTAGAATCTCCGTTTCGTAAGACAGAGATCGTGCCGTGAGCAGGACTGCAGTTTTTATTCCTACACAAATTACCTTAAATTAATGTTTCTGTCTGAGTGCCTCCGGTGTCTTTTCATAGTTCTCAGCACGCCAATTTTTTTATATCGATGACTTTCTATGTAATATTTTCCACCTTCAAATTATATGAGTCATCTGCCAATTTTATCATCAGTAATTCTGGAAGTAATTCTACTGGCATGAAAGCAATTCAGGACCAAACTGTGCAGAACCTCATTAGAAAAATACCCATGTGACAATGCCTTGCCATTTAAAATTACATTTTAAATGCTTAACAGGATTTTGATTAACTTCATTCACATCATGTTAATTTTTTAGCTTTCGCTGACAATTAAAAATGCTTTGTCAAGTTAGATGACTTCCAAAATCCAAACCCAATGTCAGTTAAACCATTTAATCAGCTTTATCAAACATGGAACTTCATCAAAGGGTATTCTGCAGAAACCTTTAGGACTTGAATAGGATTACTCTTCTGTTTAGATACCTTGGTGAACAAAGGCCATACAGAGATGCTTATAAAAACAATCATGGCACTGAAAAACTATTATTAAAACAAAATTGCAATAAAAAGGAAAAAAAACAACCCAACCCCTGAAAACATCAGGTGGTGCTTTGAAAAAGTGTTACAAATTTAATATGCTGTTTTTGCTCTTGACCAACCGATGCCCTTTCTGAGTAGTGCTACTTTAAAAGAGAGCAGCTGATACAACTGCACAAACTTCAGCAGCTTTCATTTCCTCTCTTCATCCCAGCATTTTGGGAGCAGGCTGAGCAGGCTCAAGTATTGGATTTTCAGCCTGTTGCAAGTTTTGTCATTGTCTGTTTTCTGATGTGTTTCACAATAATTTAGAGGCACTCTCTAAACTCCTATGCACACATCCACACTTTTGGGATTAAAACTTTTGTAAACAGAGATATTTTTCTGTACTGCTACTGCAACTAGCGACAGGGAACAAATGCGACTGACGAAAGATTGCAGCCTTCTGTCATTTGATAAGACGGTGGCATTAGTGAACTGCTGGTGGGCATATCATAGGATATGCTGGCACTCGTGAAGGTAACCAATGCTTGCGTTGAGTCACAAGACTGTTTTTCTATGTCTTCTGAATTCACAGAGATCAGACTAGCATGTTTTGATCTCCTCCATATCAAAGTTTGCTTTCGCAGACTTCCCAAATCCTCCTTAAAATGTGGATTGAACAGTATATACAGCAGTGGGTTTAGACATGCTGGCAATGGGACAATCACAAGAAGTATTGACTTAATCACTTCTGGGCTGATAAAAGTGAGGTTTAGTAAGGAGGAAAAAGATAAGAAGGCCACAGGGCAATAAAGAATGCAATTAGTAAAAAGTAGCAGGGCTATATGTTTGACCATAGAGCAATCCCAAATGTTGTCTAGTTCTCCCTTTTCTAAACTACAGTAGAGCTTTGTATAAGCAACAGTCATTACCAGAAAACAAAGGGAGTTCAGCAATACCAGTGCTACCATGTAGCCCATAGCAGTGGACTCTCCAAACGGGAGTGGCAAACAAAGCGGAGAAACCCCATACTCACTTCCAGTGAGAAGGGGTATCACTGCAATGATTAGTGCCAACATAAGGCAAAAGGAAATGGCAATTTTTACACTAGCAATGGAAGATTTTGTTTCAAACTTTGTAGCACGCTTTACAGAGAATGCACGTTCCAGTGCAGCTAGGGTAAGGAGGAATATGGAAGCCTCTGAAGCAAAAATGGAGAGAAAGCCTGTTATTTGGCAACCAATTCCACTTTCCCATTGTGCTCCATACTGAGCAAAGCTACCAAAAGTGGATGCATCCACGCTAGCCAGCACTCCGCTGGCCAGACCCATCAAGGCATTTACAATAGCTATTAAACCAATCAAAAGTTTTATGGAGGACATGTACAGTGGAGATCTGAAAACTGTAGCAGACACCAGTGCATTGCAAATAAAGGTCAAACCCACTATGGTCCATACTCCAGTTCTGATCAGCCAGCTACCAAACAGATGGTCACATGGTTTGAAGGGACCTGAAATGACAAAATAAAAAGGGTAAGGGAAACCTATGTAAACAAAAAAACCCTTGTGCTTTCTAAGACATTAAAGTTCATGTTTCTTGCAGATTTTCAGCACAGCCAAACAGTGAGCTTTAGTCTAAAAAGTGAGGTGGAAATTTGCTCTCTCTTTGGAGTAATCTGAGACTTTGATAACATGCTGCTAAATGTCTGATGCATGTTGCATTACTGGTGCATGTAAGTCTTTGTCCTTCATCACTAGTAGTCTATGGGTTTCTTTTTGTGCCTGGCAGTACCACTGCAATGTGAGTATCAACTCCTGTAGTTTCAAGAAATGCTGTGATATTTGTCAGTGTATGAAAAACGCTGAAAATGTTACCTCTCACTAAATTAGAAGAAGTTCATAATGAGTCCTGCTGAAGTATGATGTAATGGATATGGACAGATGTACTTTGGCTACCTTATGGCATGTCATTACACAGTCCAAGAAAATTGTGTCACTCTTTGCGTCTCTTAGGGTTGCTGTCTGTCAGTTTCATACCTGGAGAAGGTGAACATTGCACTGAATGATGAGATTTCAAATCTTCTTCAAAGTCAAGAAAAAAGTCCTCAAAATCACGTTCATCTATAGGGGAGAAAATACCCAGAATTGTTACTGCAATTTTCGGGAAGAGTTTTTTTAGTAAAAGTTGGAAAAATGCCTGTGGTATTTAAGGCCTGGTCTTGTCCCTTTGCCTGCCAAACTGTGAGCAGAAGCAGACATATGCCTACTTGGTTTTGAATTACTGTACTTGGGATTATTTTAAAAGTTGGCATCTTTACTTCTCTGAAAATAATCACTTAAAGGTACATTCTCTATTGCCTAATTTGCAGTGTGATGACTGCCTAGGAGTTTACAGGAGTTTAAACTACGCATTCTGCTGTTATGCCTTGCTACTAAGAATTAATCAAGTTTTCTGTGTTTCTTATGTCATGACTCCATCATGTATTCTTGGCTCTATTCCTGCTGAACTCTGAGACTTACTGGTTTGCAGGAGCAGAGATAGCAACAGGATGGTACAACTGTATGTGTGCACCTACATAACAGATCAAGTAACAGACCTAGTGCTGAAGGGGAAGAAAAATACAGCAGTCTTGTGTCCTAGAGAACACATGCAGTCTCTGGTAATCCTGGTTATGTGCATAGACTGGGGAAGGAGATGCTGGAGAGCAGCTCTGCAGAAAGGGACCTGGGGTCCTGGTCTGTGGCAAGTTGAACATGAGTCAGCAGTGCCCTGGCAGCCAGGAGGGCCAACCCCATCCTGGGGTGCATCAGGCACAGCATCGCCAGCCAGGCAAGGGAGGGGATTGTCCCGCTCTGCTCTGCACTGGGGCGGCCTTACCTCGAGTGCTGGGGGCAGTTTTGGGTGTCACAGTATAAGAAAGATTCAAATCTATTGGAGAGTGTCCAAAGGAGGGCCATGAGGACGATGAAGGGTCTGGAGGAGAAGCTGTATGAGAAGGAGCTGGGGTTACTTGGTTTGTTTAGCCTGGAGAAGAGGAGACCGAGGGGAGACATCATTCGAGTCTTCAGCATCCTCACGAGGGGAAGCAGAGAACTCTTCCTCTCATGATCAGGGACAGGACTCAAGGAAATGTCATGAAGCTGAGTCAGGGGAGGTTTAGGTTGGATATCAGAAAAACGTTCTTCACCCAGAGAGTGGTTGGGTAATGGAACAGGCTCCCCAGGGAAGTGGCCACAGCACCAAACCTGTCAGAGTTCAAGAAGTGTTTGGACAATGCACATGGTGTGACCCAGTGCGGGATCAGGCGTTGAACTTGATGATCCTTGTGGGTCCCTTCCAACTCAGCATATTCTATGATTCTACAATTCTATGAAAAAATATGCCAAAGTAGCCACATACTTTGGCTATGACTCATTCTGAAGCATGTGGGTAAGCTAAGGATGTGTTCCATTCTGAGGCTGGCAAGAAAGTACATCTTTGCTGGCCTGCTCTTTTATGAAGTTACACACCAGCTGAACTACCCTGCTTCTCATATAAAGGGAAGATTTAGTTTACCACATTACTATAGCTATTATTTGGATGAAAAGATGGGTGCATAAGTGAGTGAGATTTTTGAATGGCAGACCTAAAATAATGAATTTGCTAAGCACAGGAATGCTTAAATAACATTATTGGGCAAGAGAGAGGGAGAGGCCACCTCTGTGACTGTAAAGAGTATTGGATTTAACATCACAGGTTGCTCACAGCCTTCAGGCATACTTAAAAGCCTAAGATGATGGTTACCTTGGATTTGTAACAGTCCAGCATCCTTTCTATGGAAGTCATCAATGCTGCTATTCTCATCTTTGCTCCATTGGCTGGATATTCTGTAGTGGTTCTCACAAGCTCCGAAGGCACAGCACTGATAAGCATAAGGCATTTCCATAACCCTGCAGAAGAATAAGGAAGCATGCTATGATACTGGTTAAGCACCAGAGTTACTGGATTGTACTGCTCCCCTACAGTTAGCACACAGGAAATAGTTTAAATATCCACAACTGAAAGCAAAAATATCTCTGGATAAAAATCAGTCATGGTAATACAAAATGAGGGTTCACAAATAAAATACCTCGTCAGAAATGCAGATGATTTCTAGGCTAATTTTAGGAAAGAAACAATGAAGTTTTCTTAAGTGTTTTCATAGGAGACATGAAAGTGGGAGATGTGTGTCTTGCTGTTGAGTGAATGTTACTCAGAGCTGTATTTTTATTTTTATGATTTTCAGTGATTCTACTGTGTAAATCAACAGTTTTGCTAACAGTTACTTTCTTAATGGTTTCTTTCAAAAAAAAGTACATCCGAAGATCACAACCTGCCTACCAGGCAAAAGCAAAGCACTTCCCAAACTGAATTTCTCCACTTTAGGGAGAATGAGATCTTTTGGAAATCAAGCTTTATTCACCTCTTTCCACATTCAACTCTTCTCACAGTAAGATGGCAAAAAGGAGATTGTTTCTTTGCAGAAGATCAAGAAAGCAGCGTTCTAAACCAAAAGGTGATTGAATCAGGCACTGTGTGTGAAAATGGATGTCAATGAGAAAGGTTTTACTTCACTAATTGTCTTAAAAATGAGAACAGTCATTGCAGGACACAGGACACTAATTCTTAATTCTTTTAAGATCATGGTTATTCCTAACACATAACAATACATGTCAGTGAGTTCCAGTCATTATGAAGGCTTCTGTTGTCAGAAAATTCCATATTTCTGGTATGCTGTGAATTTAATTCCTTTGGGGATGTGCAAATTCTGGGGGAGCATAGAAGAACTACTATCTGACTTCTATAGACTACTTCTATTCCATAGATATATTTTATACTTTGGAAGCAGAGATATTTAATTTGCACAGTTCACCAACAGCACATAGTAAAGCCTAACAACTCACCTTAATTCTGAAAGCCCAATAAACCAAAGAGTTCAAAGATAAAGAAGTGATTAGAAGTTATTCTGAATTAACTTAAAAGGAATAAAGTAGAACTAGATCCGCCTATCAGGTTACTTTCAACAGGTTAATCATGTAAATTAACATAATGAGTGTAATAAGCAACCTCTAACCCCCTGGGAAATCTGCAGAGAAATCAAGCTGAATCAGGCCCAGTGCCAACAAGACTTAAACTTGTGCACTAGCCAAAAGCTTGGCACAAAGGGAAACAAACGGAATGTTAAGTTCTAAAGTGATTTTTAAATTAGTGCATTTGGGGGCATTTAGATTCTAGACCCTTACATTTCTGTTGGAAATTAGCCACAATAATCTCTACCCTTGTACCCAATATAAAATTTTTAGGGTACTCAATAAAAGTTCAAGATAACCAAGATCTAACTGTCAAGCAACCTCAGGCCAGCAGATTTAAATATTTAATTTCTAAGTCATTCATCTGCACGCCATCTTTTAACATAAGGAGATAATCTTTATTAAACATCTTTGAAAGCATATCCCAGAAGCTCTTCCTAAACAAACTATTATTAAACCCATTGATTACTAGACTAACCCATAGCTAATCATCTGGGATAAAACCAATCCCAATCCTCAAATAGACATTTCCTTTTTTTGGAACAACAAAAAAAACCTATCAAAAGTAACACTGACAGTTCTGCGAGGTGATCCCTGCAACTTGTGTCTTCAGACCTTTGGAAGGACATGGATATAGCTGGGGGAATGAAGAGTTAGTGGATATTTTAGGCACAAGAGTCTAACAGAAATATATTCTATTCTCTGGTTATTCAAACAGCCCTGTGTATTTAATAATGTCAGATTTCCAGATGCTCTTGTGCTTCTACCAACCTGCTGGTCTGTCATACACTGGAAATGTGGATGTCCCGCATTGTAGTGATCCACTACTTTGATGATGTAGCCAAAAACATCCATGGCTTTTAAATGATTTTTAAAGAGCAAGACTCCAATTTCTTATTCTCTCTGTTGGTATTTCTAGCATCCATTCTTAAATCTGAACAGTTCTTGTTTGTTTTCCCCCCCAGCCTGTTATTAGGATATACCCGTAATCCTTACATTAGCAAATGCTGCTTAATCTGTGTGCAAAGCCCAACTGCACACAATGGCTGCAACCCAGAACACAGAGGACAAACCGCACTTTGCAAAGCAGAGAAATAAGCATCAGATCTTCTTGGTGACAGAGGAGCTTTTTGTCACAAAAGCCACATTTAACACAAAAAAAAAAGAAAAAAAAAGAAAAAAAAAAAGAAGGAACTCTCAGGCATACAGTGCTGGAGGCAGTCCTTTTTATGGCTGGTGCTTATTTGATGTGGGTGATTAGATTTGGACTTTGTCAAATTAAACTCAGAAATACTGGCTAGCTTTATTTTTATATACTCCTTATCTTACTAATGATAACTGTATCCTTGATAATTTTTTTCCTCTAGCAAGGAATGCCTCTTTTTTCTGTTTTTAGATTAAGCAGCAGAGAACACAAAGTCGTGTTCTCCCTCACAAAGGTGTGGAGTTAATGGTGAACAGGAAGGCACAGTTATGATGAATGGAGCAAAGCACTGAGTTCTTTTCAGCGCTGAATCAAAGCATCAGATAAAGAAGGAAGGAGTGGCTGGCAGCCTGGCTTTGCTTCCTCAAGGCTTGCTGTAACAGGCTGGGCTCAGCTCTGTAGAGTGTACTAGTGCCATGCTGATGATGGGGAAGGGGATGCTCAGCTCTTTGATGTATCTGTATTGATAAATTTAGATAAGTAGGTAGTTTTTATACAGGAATTTGTTTTTAATGTTGTAACCATTGGCTAGTTACAACAATTGCAAAGGGTGAAATTTCATTTTGTTTTAGATCTCTGTTCAAGTTTGGTGCTTTGTGCATTATCTGTGCGGTGATCCTGTGTGAAATCCTGACCTCATTTTTATTTATGGTAAAAGTCACACAGACTGTAGGTCAGGATTTTACCCTATTCTCTGCTGACCAGATATAGTTTGTTCTTACAGATGTCAATTAACTCTAGATATATTAATCATAGTTTGAATACATTTTTAAAAAGAATTAAGTTAGTTTGACACATCCTTGTTAACAATTTGCCCAGATGAAATACACTGTACTTTCATTTGAGCAATGTACACAATTTTGCTGATGGGAAATTCATATGAAGTATAATTTTGAGAAAAGAATTCAAAAAACCTTGGTTATACATAATTCATTTGAATAATGGATTATTCTAGGATTACTGCAGCATCTCTTATGCCTCTAGGTCATGGTATATGCATCATTACATACTTGCCATGTTGGAGTAATCCATTTTCTTGTGTGTACATTCTTTTGAAAAAACTTCAATTATTTTAGAATTGTCACCTGCCTTAGCATTTAGGCAAAGCCAGTGAGAGAAGAAAAAGAATGGTATAAGCCCAGCCTCAACCAATCATGATTTTTATGGTACTTGATCCTTGGCCTCTGAGACCTATCTCAAGATCTGTAAGTAAAAGAGGCCTCTAGTACTTTGAATGTTAATGTTATAGTTTCATGCACTTGATGAAGTCATTGCCTCATCTCCTCTGTGACAAACTAGTAATTTTGGGTTTATTAAGACTTTTAAGGCATTGTTTCCTGACCTTGGAACCATTTTTGAGCTCTTATCTCAGTTTGTATTAACATGCCATCACAGAATTGTTTTAGGGTGGATCCCTCCAGTGCAGCACACAGAGCCTTAGTCAGCTCCACACTTCTATTCATCATTCCCTTATTGATAACTCCAAACACTCCAGTCCTTGTCATTAATGGTCACATCTTGAGCTGTCTGCCTGCTAAGACTCTTGGGCCTTTTCCAGCACAAAAGGCAAATCTAGTGAAAACATAAGGATGGACTCTCCATCTTTGGAGATACTCAAAAGCTGTCTGGATGTGGTCCTGGGCAACCAGCTCCAGGTGCCCCTGCCTCAGCAGGTGGTTGGACAAGACAGCCTCAAAGGTCCCTTGCAACCTCAACCACTCTGTGATTTTGTAACTATATGCACACTGTTTAGTTGTTTCATATTTTCTGATACCAAACTTTTTACAGTAAAATGTGATAAAATATATTGCACTTAGCATCTTCTAATTGAAATATAAAAATGAGAGTGAGGAGACACTCCCAAATACCCTGAAGTCAGGAACAAAACTTTCTTTGCTATGACCCTTAAATTAGTTCAGTTGGTTATAGCATGGTGCTAACAATGCCAAGACCTTGGTTTCAACCCCCATACGGGCCGTGGTCACCCAGTGAGTGGCAGAGCTGCAAATGATTTTTAGAGGACACTTCCTTCCCTGTATCGCAGAGGACTTGCAGAAATTATTAGTATCAAAGTGTGTTAGTAATACTGGCAAAGTATTATCTGAATCTTAATCAAAAGATTTCAGAAAAATCATATTCAAATAAAAGAGGTCAAATCTTTTGGTCTTTCAGGAGTATATTCTTCCCTTGTATTTGCTGTGTTCTCATTACATATAATGGGAGTTCTGTAAGCACAATCCAGTAGAAAAAGGACATATCACTAAGCTGCCAGCAATGTTGTTTTAACAGCTTTTGAAACATATCACCAGGAAGCAGATGTGGCTCGTACTAAGCAAGTACTGGGGTTAATATTTCAAAACCTTCATAGTTTCTACAGTTGAAAGTGAGCATAATAAAAGAAGTCTATCATTTTTATCATATTTGCTTTAGTTTTAATGGCACAGATCAAAGACTGACAATACGAAGTAACATGCGTTACACACTGACACACCTTCCATTGCACATGAACACAAATGTGGCTTATTAGTTTTAATGATATACTCACTTGAGTTCTGGAAAATTTTCAGATGTTATCAAACTTTGTAGGGCATGATTTCCTGTTAATTTTAAATGAGTTAAACCATGTAGCCCCGTCACAGGAAAAGAGGACAAAAGGTTGGATGACACATCCCTGTGTAACAGCAAATAAAAATCAGCTTATGGTTTTCATTTTTTTTTCAGCACTAGAAGTGTCACATTGAAAAAGCAGGTTAAAGTTTTCTAACTCAATAAAGAATGCCTATATTAAACAGAGGCCCCAGTGAACACAGCAAAGCCGCAGCACTACTCAGGAGTACTCACCTTTATGTCTAGCAGAAAGCTAACAGCAACATCTAGCAGTTAGTTGGGCCTCTGTTCCCAGATTTTCACTCCAAACATTCATAGTGCCAGTTTTGAGACTAGCAGATGAATTTAAAATCTTCTCACTCGACTGTTTGAAGTCAAAGGAGCCAGAATAGCTTCCCACAGTTTAAAAAATTCAGTGGGATGCTACAGGGCATGGCTGCCCTGAAAGCTCCCCAGGGAGCAGGTCAGGTGTATGGGGAAGATGTGTGTTTCAGGAAAGGACAGGTGTGGGCTGGAGCAGAGGGAGATGACATTTCCAAGCTGAGGTTTGTCTGAGTGGCTGAGGGAAGACAGAACAGTGCAGATGAACACAGATACATAACTTGGGGAAAGTAAACAGGTGAATGAAAAAGTGGTAAGTGATCAAGGAGATATTGCAAAGCCGTGAAAGAGGGGGAGTCCAGAAGTACTGTTTTCTACTTTGCTCTCTCTCTCTCCCCCCCATTTATTCAATGAGTCTTTTCAGTCCTCAGAATTATCTTCTCTGCAATACTTGATATGGTCAACAGTCAAGGAGGAAGAAGAAGAGTATGATGCAGCTGAAATGCTTTTATGTCCAAGGCTGAACAGCAAAGTCTGGACTATACACTGAAATCTAAGGCCTAGGCATAAAATAAGGTATGTTGATGGACTGGGCTTCCACCTATCTGGTTTAGTGTGTGCCTTGCACACAGCACCATTAAACACCAAAGGTGAAATTCAGGTCCTACTGCAATGGTAAACATGACCACTGGCTTGAGCTGGACCAAGGTTAGAGAATAGCATTTCAGGAAACACTGGTACACTGTGTTACTGCCTGTGTGTTCAAGGGCTTTTCTCTTCAACCCCGTCTGACTGTTGTATGTTATTATCCAAAGCTGCAATTTACTGCTCAGCTCACAAAGCAGTTAAGTTCTGAGGAGGGCCCCAAAAGGGATATTATAGACAAAATTGTCTGTGTGGACATTTGTCAGTGCACCATTCAGAGAGCTTTGCACATCTACAGAAATGAATACCTCTCCAAATTTAGGCTTCTCAGCAGCTACTGAATTATCCGTGAGCAAATGCCCAGCATTGTATCTCTGTGACAACCATGCAGCAAGATGACTCCAGAGGAATTTTTTTCACATCTTCCCTATACAGCCAATGCCTCAGGGATTCATATTAAAAAAGCATTACAGTGACAGTTGGAAGTAGGAAAAAGATTAGCAAGCACTGAGAAGTGCTTGTGAACAGGGCCTGCAAAACTGGCTGCTAACTAACTGCTCTGGCTGAACTTACTAATGAAGAAAAACTATTTCATTAAATGAAGAACAATGAAATAAAGATGCATTGTGAAAAAAGTTTATTCTTCAATTTTTAATCCAGTTCCTGAGGCCTGAAACACAAATAATGGGAAATATTTCCCACTGCTAAAACAGACTAAACTGCTAACAAATTGAGTGAAAAGAGGCAGATGCACTGATAATCTTCATGGACCCCAAATCATTACACAGTGTTGTACGCAGCTTTGCTGTAATACCTACATGAATGGGGGAAGTACAAGAAAGCAGACATTTAGATATGAATTCAACAGACCAGATAATTAGAACAGAGAAACCCTCCATTTCTGCTGGGGCACCCAAGTTATTAAATTTTTGTATGCTCTTGCAAGAAAAATGCAAAAATTTGAATGTATAAGATATACAAATACTTACAGTTTGATCAGGGATGGTAAAGAGGAGAAGGCATTGGGGTGAATAATTTTAATTTTGTTCCAAGCTAAATCCCTACAAGAAAAGTAAGTAGAAGATTACATACTCACTGAGTGAACATGGAAGTTTTCAAACACTTGATTAGCAGGCCTAAATATAAAAAAGGTATTAATTACATGCCAATATTTTCAATAAGCTCCTGCATATCTCATAGTGCAAAGTATTTTTTTCATTTTTAAATTGTTAGCCACTTGTGGTGTTATTAAACTGACAACTTAAAATGTCTTAATGCCTGCCACAGCCCAAGGCTTTTCAGTCTGCTTCACCACCTCCTAAAGCAGCAGAAAGAAGGGTGGGTTATATGGACTAAGTCTTCTAAAATGTTCTCATGTGACTAAGAACAGCAAACCCAAGGTCAATAGGCTTAACTTCCTAATCTCAATTTTCACCGCCCCTGAAAAGTCAAGAAGACTAAAAGCAACTCTTAAAAAAATGTATGGGTTCAATTCTGCAAAAAATTACAGCCATGAGTAATTTCTTAACAAAATTACTCCTCTAGCACATATGTCTGTGTGAAAACTGGAAACCTGCACATGACTGGACTCTATGTCTTAAGACTCTGTAAAAATATTTCCCACTCCCTAGAGCTGATTATAATGTGAACCTGCCAACAGATACCAGCTCTGGCTCAGTAACTCTCTCCACCTCCATCAGAAACATTTAGAAGTAACAATTTTTACGGCTATAAGCTTACATATTTTACTTCATTGCTGCAGAAGCTAAACTTCACAATGTTTGCTCTCCTTTCACAGTTATGAACTCAGGGTGAAAGATCATAGTGAGGAAAAACTGAAATAAGGATCTTTTGGGGTACATCATGAGCAGACATTATATACCCCATATTTTTGAGAACCTGTTAGGGGGTACTCACAATGACCGAAGAGCAGCCAGCTGCCGAAACGTGTCTGCTTTGATTTCAGCAATTTCATTGTGATGCAAGTCACTGAAATAGCAATAAGAATCTCCTCAGTTTCAAAGACACTTGGAGGGCACTTTGGGGTGTTTTAGATTGTGTTTATGATCCACTTCAATAAGGAGTATCTGGGGTATGTCAAATGGGCCAGCAATAACCAAGTTAATTATACTCAAACACACATAGATGCTTCTTTTTAACCTTTTTGGGGTGGTTTGACACTTACATTTTTTGGAGTTTTTTACATGCAGTAAAACAGGGTAAATCTTCCAGCAGGTTATAAGACAGATCCCTGATATATACAAGAAACAAGTAGGTTAACATCAAAGTAATGTTAAAAGAAAAATAGCTTTCATTGTGCACCTTCACGGTCAATTAAAAATAATTTGTTTTTATCCACAGTCACAGAAGAATAGAATTGTACAAATTCACTTATTTCTCATCTGTCACATTTTGATTTCTAATTGAAGAGGAGAGAGAAGGGGAAAAGGCGAGATATATTAACTCCATATTCACATTTGCAAATTCCTTGCATTGTCTGAAGATTTCCTGCCTGAAGTGTAGACTTCTGCTGAGTGTTTTACAGGAATGATATTGGCCATCTGGATTTATAGCACAGACTTCATATTTATCATGTTTAAATTCTGATAATTATTTAAACCATTTTAAATGATCTACTAAGCATATATACTCCTATTTTTCAGAGAAGATCCTGTACTTTTCTGATAAGAATCACAATCAGCTCCCCATTCTACACTTTTAATTAAGCAGTATTGCCTCTGATCCTTAGACTGCTACATCTTATAAGTGAGAGAAATGGTCAAAAATATTGGAACTAACTTCGAAATCAATCACTACATGGGGGAAAAAAAAACCTTAAAAAGACTTGAGCCAAAACTCAACAAATTACAGAATAACTGAAACATCTGGACTGATTTATAGTATAATATAACTAATCAAAACCAAGCCCAGGCAATTTGCAGAAACTGAAGGGAAAAAAAAAAAAGGAGCCAAACACCAGCCCCCACCACCCAAGAGTCTCATCCAATATCTCTGTGTGTGCGTGTGTGTGTGTGTGTGTTGCTCAGGGAAAACTAAATGAGAAATTTGCTTGTGAAAAGAATAGAGAAAAAAAATCTAATGCCTAGAATTAGAAAAAATGTCCTTTTTCACAGTTATCCAGTATTATCACATGAAAGAGTAATCACTTTTCACTTCTGAAATTCTTCTCACTTCTCAAATTCTCTAAAATTGGTTCATCTCCACCTATTTAATTCCTTGGTAAAACTGTATTTTCACTGTTATTGTTCCAACAGGGGCTTATGGACTATTTTATATTTGATTTGTGGAAGTAGTGCAAGTAATGACTGTGTGCGTCTTTAAGGTATTCTACTCTGATTTTACTCTGTACAAAGGCACACATCAATATGGTTGGGTTTTGGGAGTTTTTTTGTGTACAAAGAAAGGTACACTGTGGTCCAAATCCGACATTACAGAGGAGGATTCAAGTGAGCTAGAGGCTTTCAGGCCAAGGTAAAGGATGTTTTGTATGTCTGACAGACAGTGGCTATTCTGTCATCCACAGGTTTATCACTTAGGTCTTCCTAAAAATATGTTACCAGCTTGAATTTTGTACATACTGACACTCCCTCCTCACACACGGAAAAAAACCCTGAACTTGAGACCCTTCTCCCCTCAGTTTCTGTCAGAGGGCCAGGAAATATTTCACTTGTTTATTTTTAAGGTCTTTTTTCCCACTTTCTTAATACATGAGGCTCTTGGCAGCAGCAGAGGGCAAGTGGTTTTGTTTCCTATGTTGAGGTGCATTCCCAGCTGTGCTGAGGGCAGCTTTTGGAGGACTGCTGGGACTGTGTTCTCACACACCTTTACTGCAGGTGTGCACACACCCAGGAAGCCTCTGTGTACATGAATCCACATTGGGAAGTGTTGGTGGCTGGGTAGGATGCACGAATTGCCTTTCAAAGCTGTGTTTGCACTTGTAGTGTTTGTGAGTGTATCTGAGCCAGGGAGCCCCTGCAAGGTCGCAGTCTCCAAGTAAGGTGTGGGTTCAGTGCACCAATTATCCTCCGTGGCACGGCCAAAACTGATGTGCAAACCAAAATGGGACTCAGCAGGCTCGTTCCAATCTGGCAGCAATGGGGAAAGAGCAGCTCTTGAGTACTTGAAATTCTTGATAAATCAGTTCCCTGCTCTTTTAAGTATCAGCTGTAATAATACAGGGTAATACTCAAAAATAATAAATGTGAATTTCCAATGGACAGTCCTACTCTTATATGAACTCTGTAAGTTATTAATTACTGTATTATTTGTTTGCCCTCTGTTTTGAGATTATTTCTTGTTTTTGAATGATACAGGACATATTTAAACTTAATTCTCTGTGCAGACTTTCTTCTGGCAGCAGACTTCATCTTTTATCATTCTGGAAATGATTATATTGAGTCCATTAACTAAAACTTAATTTTTTCTGGAAATGTTCTTGACATTCACTCTGGTATTCAAATAATGCATTATAATTAGTGCTATTTCAATGTTGTCCAGAGAATTAATACCAAATACATTCCTAGTGATGTAATACATAGAGGAAAGTACTCTTGGCTCATTCTCAAAGAAGTGGACACAATGATTACTTTAGTTAGTGATTAAGCAAACTCCAAGGAAATTTCCAAGCTAAAATAATATTGTATATTTAGCATACCAAATATGCCCAACTATGTCAAGGAATAGTCTACTAAAATTTCAGTCAGCTACTTACGTCTGGTTGGGAAAGAAACTAAAATAGGAGCATAACAGGGACTCAAAACTGCAGTCCTTAGTTATATTTTGTATTCACTTCAATGAATTTTTTGCCTTAGTGAGAAAAAAATCCCAAACTACTGTAGGAGAGACAGAGTGAATGAAAATAAGGTAGTTCTCTGTTTTTTTAAACAAAATCAAGAACCTTTTTATCCTTTCATAAAAATATGCTAAGCAATTATTTTTCTCAGCAATGTATGGGAAATCCTGATTGGTAAATGGGTTGTAAACTTTTTAAATAACACAGGGGCCAGCTCCCTGAACTGAATTCCTAAGAAGTAATGTGATACACAGAAATAGCAGTAACTGGGTAATTTTGAAATCATAATAGTTTCATTTGTCTATTAATCTCTTGCATTAATGTCACGTTAATACTCTTACTGAAACGTACAGCACTTGGAGATTAGGTAACTGGTCACAAGCTGATTTGGGAAGAGAGGTGATCTGTGCTCCTGTGAGTGTCCTGTTGAAAGAATTTATGAAAAAAAACCAACTTTTTAAAGATTGAAAAACAAAAAAAAAAATTAGGACATTTTTTACAGTAAGTCAGTATACAAGGAAATAAAACAGATCAAAAGTACATCTCTAGCACTTACAAACTCTCCAGACTTGTAGTCCCTGTCAGATCAGGAAACTCTGTTAACTGTGAAGCACCATTTAAAGTCCTAGAATTTAAACAAAATAATTTCAATAAAATTATGGTGATCAAAGTGTGGGACAATTCTAGTATTGCAATGTAAAAAGACAACTAAAATAAGAAGTAAACACGTACAGAGTTCTTAGTTCTGGTAAGTGTTGAAAAGCAGATTTTCCAACGAGCTGGATAGGGTTATCATAAAAATGTCTGAAAAAAGAGGGTAAAAAGACATTTAATGAAAAATATTTTAAAATATTCTAAATACATTATATGATTATAGTATAAACAAATGAGTAAACTTTCTGTGATGAATCACAGACTGTGCCCCTCTGGTTGCAGCAGAGGTGAACTTATGGGCTTTTCTCACCCTCTAACCTATATTCACCTGCCACATGTCACATTTTGAACATTCAAGTAGTCACCGTTTTCCTGTTTTAAAGCCAGAAGCCAGTCAACAAAATATTCTCTCTTCCTCCCAGGTTTGCAAAGATAGAAATTCACATATGAAGAATTTTGTTACGACCTGAGACAAATCTAAGGATAGCACATGAAGAAGTCAGAACTTCCTGTATTCAGAAGAGGTTCCCTTGCCCTTTTGAAGTCATGCTGCTTTTGCTCATAGAATATTACTCAAGATGAGCCATTATTTTTCTTACACTTACTTTGCAATTTTTTAATTTGGAGTTGTCCATTCAGTGCATTTTCATGTAGGACAATGGGAATTCAGACTGGAGTCCAACAAGAGCAATTTTTACCAGCTTTTACACTGCCAGTAATGCTGAGAGATTTAGAAGAAACCATTCGAATAAAAGATCAAAGGCCAGAGACCACTACTTGCCTCCCTTAAACAGGGCATGCAAACTGCCATTCTTTCCACGAAGCTGGAAAGGTATGAGCTTGTATGGTGACGTGCTACAAAGTGCACAAAGAAAAGCAATTTGACAATTAGCCGCAAATATGATACCTAGTTCCACGTTCTCTAATACAAAGAGTCATTGAAAAGATTCTTATCACTTACATTGTAATAAGTGATGGATTACCCACAAATGCACGCTCAGGTATTGACTTGATGTTATTGCTATGAAATCCCCTACAAAAGAAAGAGTCGTTCATAGGGGTAAGGAGAAAAAAAGAGATAAGAAGAAAAGCAGCAAAACTGCTGAAATTCTGCACTCTTCTAAATGAAAAAAACCATTCAGATGAAGTTAACTTCAAGATGGCATTTTAAAATTCAGAGTATATGCATGTATGTATATAGATATAATGTAAATATAAACATGTATATGAACTAAGAACATTAATAGTTAGATATTAATAATTAAATAGCTAACAATATATTTCCCCTTGTGCTTGTTAAACTGAAACTATTTATTTTGCTGGATGGCACAAGTTTATCAAGTAAATTATTTATACACCATATTGTAATGTTGATCCCCGCACAAGCACCTTTTTGTTCCGATATTTTAAATGTGGACACAAACAAAATGTAGTTGTGCCTGCTGGATAGAAAGCCAAATCTTTGTCTCATCATTAATTACTGGATTTCATTTGTATGAGTAATTCTCCATTGTGAAAAACAAAAGGAACAACTAAGATTTCAAAAGAACAATGATGATTTGTGTGGGAAACTCCCATTAGTTCAGTCGGGTATGAAGAACGCTTCCCATCTTAAATTTATGCATTACTAAGCCTCCAATTGTTCACTGATGCAAGCACACTTGGCCATTACTTGAACAGGTCCCACATTATTGGTTTTTCTTGTTTAGGCATTGTGCTACTGGGGATGAGCTACAGAGCAAGGCTCTACATCCCCACTCGCTTTGCATGCAATAAAAACTTGCAGATGCAGACTCTAAGCAGTAGAAGCATCTTAAGTAGAACCAGTAAACTGACTGGTTTTGAATGGGATTCCTTGCATGGCAGAAAAACAATGAAATGGCACGACTACCTCCCAGAGCAGTATCTGCTACCGTCTGTGGACAAAAAGGTCACAGTCTGTGTTTTCAGCCCAGGCACAAACTCTGAGAGAGACACAAGGTGGCACCCAGAAACACCCTTACTAAGGTGGCCCTGCAATGAGCTGAGCCTCTGTGGGGCTGGGCTCCCATGTGGGTCTGTGGGAGACATCCCGTCCTTAAAAGTTCAGCTCCCAGGGCCCACACAAAGCACGGAACCACAAGGTCTCATGATCTGTGCTGGATTAGGGACGTCAGGTTGCAATTTCGGACCCCAAATGTTTCTTGCACAGAGGAGCTTAGGTGGGACAGTAAGTTTGGTCCTCAGAGGTGAAATCCTGTGGGGGCCAGAATGTAAGCTCAGGCACATCAGGCACTTTGCTGGACAAAGTGCATTTGCCACAAACTGAGTTATCCATTTTTGGCTACTGACTCCAGAGGCCATCAAAAAGGCAATCCCTTGAGGTCACTGGATTTCATACCAACTATTTTACGGCATAAACAGCAGCTGAGAACGTTTGGGCTGGGAAACTCACAGCCCCGCTGCCTCTTGCAGAGCTGCATTCTGGCAACACTGGAGGTGCTGGAATCCACAGTGTCTGGGGATCCCTGCTCTGGAAAAAACCTCAGGTAGCTACTTAAAATCAGTTTTTAGATGAGTTTGTGATGTAGCAGGGGTACAACCATGTCCAACTAGTATGTGATTACTTGTTTTTGTCAAAAATCTATGCTGATAGTACCACTAACATGGTAAATGAGTCAAATGGGAAGAATTCTGAACACATGCATTGATGTGTACATTGTGTGTATGATGTGTTAATATAATTTAATTACTTTCAATTTTTAATAATTCAACTGTTTTTCAAAATAAATTTGATTAATTTCATTTCATCGTTGATTTTCTTAATGCAAACTATGCCTGTGCATACAAAAGTGTTTTATTCACAACATTATAAAGAACTGACTACATATATTGAAAAGAAATTGCTTTAATTTAATGGAGATGAAGGAGGGAAGTTGGTAAAATTTAATTAAACCTGATGAACTAGTAAGGATGCCATGCCTTCTTAGCCAGAAGACTATTGGATTGTTGGCAAAATCTAACTGTTGTGTTTGGGAATAAAGGTGTTTTTGGGAATAAATTGTGTTTATTATTTATTGTATTCCAAAGAGGAAGTTCCTGGAAAAAACCTGCTGCACAAGGCAATATAAAAATAACAGTTGTCAGAACCTGAATGATCTAAACTGAACATTGAAAATTAATTTTTATGTATGTTGGCATGTTTATTAGTTTTTCCTAGGGTATCAGTTTTTAAAGATTACTGATAAAATCACCAGCATTCAAAAAAAAAAAATCACACACTAGACAAAACATCCTTCTTCCTAATATGAGCTCTGTACTTACAGTTCCTTTAGGTTTGTTAGTGTCCTGATAGCAGTGGGGAACTCGTCCAGACTGTTGTAATTTAAATCCCTGTGTGAATATAGATTTTATTATTTCAGTTATGCACTGCATAACAGATAACATAGCATTGTTGGCATTTGTAGTGAACTATCATCTTCTATGCATTGAATAAATACATACAGCAAAAAGACAGGAAATCCTCAAAAGTGTATGGATATTTTCCAACAAACTCTATTTAGAGCACATTATCATTCCTATTCTTTATCAGTGTTCTATTTTTAGTTACATTTTAGCTATTCTGTAATAAAGACAATGTACGTGAATTCAAGTACTACTAAGGGATTTTCTGTTTTATGAATTGCCCAATCTTTTCATTGCATTAAAGTATTAACAGGGAAAAAGTCTTTCAAAAGAATATTCAATTTCTTTGGTGAGCTGTGCTTTACATGCTTAATACATCTCTCTATAAAGATTTCTAACTGTATTTTTAATTTTAAGACTGGACAATAGTCAAGAGAATACTTCTAACCACACAAATTGTAAAAATGGTAGTGAACTCCACTTTAAGAAGTGCTCATCCTGCAGCAGAAATCAGATTTTATTCTGGTAGACTGAGTGGATTATAATCCTACTTCTGCCCTCAGCATGACATGTGTATCCCTTAGCATTTAGGAGACCGCTGAAACGAAAACTGAGATATGCCAGTTTACTGTGATGCTCTCTGGCAATGCTTTGTGAGGAAAACAGTCCGAAAAACTAGAGCAAAAGCCTTTTTAAACAGGCAAAACCCAAGCCACAGTTTACAATAGATTGAAACTGAAATAGTATCAGGCTGAAGTAATGCAAGCAGGAAACTGCTGTCTGAACTCAACAAGGCTTTCCTTCCTGCTTGTAAATCTCTCCTGCTTATTGACAAAAAGAGATTACAGGCATGCATGGTTTGGTTTTGCCCTCCAGTGATATGTGATTTCCCGACCTACGCCTCAATGCAAACAAATGATCTTAAAGCTGGGTCCGGCATTTACACCAAGATCTCTTCAGATTATCTTGAGACTATCTGGGAACTGGTCTATACATTATGCAATTACTGTGCTTGAGGCAAGTGCTACACTGTCCTGTTGCAGGGAAGTGGCTGCACCTACATTTATTCCCAGGTTTGTGACTGTCCTCTGTGTTTTCATCTCACTCATGCCAGGTGGCTGGGACTGGGCTTGCAATTACATATTCCATTGTTCTGGTTTTCCCCATTTGTGACCAAGTGCCATGTGAGCATCACTTAAATAAACAAACCAAACCATTACATTTTCCTTCTTCCTTTCCCATCTCCCTTTCCGGTGCTACACTAAGGGACTTCCTCTCAACTCACAGGCAGCTGAAAGTCCAAATAGTAAAATTGCAATTCAGTGGCAAGGGATCAATGCAATCAAAACTGGTGATAAAAAAACCCAAGAAGCTGAAACCTTCTTGCTTCCTAATCTTGAAAAAAGATGAAAGTGGGCAGTACACAGGTTTGTGGATGAGAAAGCAAATAGTCACCTTTAGACTAGCAAAATCCATGTCTGAAACGATTTGTTTCTCATAACTGGGTTTTTAACCTCTGTCCTGGTTGGGTAAAACATCCAAAATCTCTGGAAATGATGCAGCTGACTGCAGCAGGTGCTGGGGGAAGCACATGCAAAGTTTTACTGTCCCTATAGCATTTCTGGGGTCTGTGGGTGACTCTAGCAGACAACATCTGTATTTGACTAACTGTAGCAAAATACTTTCTGCTAACCATTAACACTGCATTCCTGTTTGACATTTTATGTAGAATATTTTTTGCTAGAAAACTCAAGAAATTTTGAATTGGTTTAAACAGAATTACAATGAAAACTTGAGGAAGTTTCAGTCTTTACCAGCGCTATTCTTTATCAGAGCTGTCTAAAGACAAAAACTTGGATACAACTGAAACATTTATCTTCTCCCACTTGTAAAGCATATGCATAATTTGACTACCTAGAACTTTTGGTTTTTCCAGGTATAAAAAAATAAACCCATCTAATTTTATAACTCTCCTCTATGATAAGACAGTTTCTTAATGTTAAAGCTTTTCACTGTGACAATTTCCCAATTTAGCTATTAGCTTTATTGATTGAACAAGACAAATAAATAGTACTAAACCAGGCAATTGTAAGTTCATGAATAGTCACTTCTTTTTTCAATGCTCAACACAGCTTTCAACTGTCTTTCAAACAATTTATCAATTGACAATGCTTATTAAAAAGGCAAACAAATTTTATAGTCAAAAATAGGATTTACTACATAGAGTCATTGTGAACTATCACTTAGATCCTGTAGCGATTAGGCAAGCCAAACCCTGCATTTGGCTTTTGGGCTATTTTTATTCTTTCAGAATATTAATGAAAACACTCTAAAAAAGAAGAAACAAATAAGAGGTCAACTCACAATGTCTCTAGGCTGTGGAGCCCATCAAAGCATTTCTTTCCCAGGGAATAGATTCTATTGTTATGGAGATGTCTGCAGGGGAACATTAAGCACGCAGTCAGGAAAGCACACTGCACAAAGTGGACTAAAGCAAAACATTTTGATGGTTAAATCAAAAGAAACTTATTTTCAGGCATGCATTGATTATATGTAATCATGCTTTTGCAAGAGCATGTATAGGAGGCACCTCTACCACCCTCCACCCTTTCTCCCAATACCTCTCCACCCTTCCATTTGGTTTCACAGAGGGGATCTGTTAAAAACCACCTAGATAGTTCAAGAGTTCTATATCCTGGAGTTCCAGGCTGGGGTTTGCATAATGAATAGACATATTCGCAATGATAGCTAATTAATTAATTAATTAATACACCTTCAAAACCGTGTGTAGGGTGTGAGGTGTATATTTGGAAGATGTATATTCAGAGAATGTTAAGGGTATGGCCCAAAAGAGCAGCCACTGAAGAGATGGATAACACAGCAGACAGGTAAGGGGCATTAAGTTTGCAGGATTCAAAAAGGCACAAAGCCATAACACAAAAAGTTGTAGCTTCCCTGAGATGAACAAACTAAGTAACCTTAGATGCACTGTAACTTGCCTTTCTTTGAAATTATGAAAATTAGTAATTACTTCCTCAAATATTTAGCAATTGAAAGTAATTTTTATATATTTTAACTAATTCTGCCCTCTCACTCCCCAAGACACTGAGTTCTGCCTATTTCTGTCTTTTAGACTGACATGGAAAAAACTACTCTGAGTGAAGCTCATTAATGTGAGTAGATTCAACTTGTAGCCACTTCAGGTCATTTAATTTAAAAAGAATGCCTTCTTCCCAGATTTTTCCTTTTATTTTGTCCTCAAAATCCTACCCCTATACTGGAGGGAAACTAAGGGAGTAGCGCTTTAAGAGAAAAGAAAGGCTGTGAATAAGTGGCTGCCAGGCCCCTTCAATACTTCATTCTACTCTGAAAATATTGTTAAAGATCAGAGACTCTCTTGACTGTTCCGCAGAACCTACAGAAATCGAGTCTACCTGTCCAGCAAAGGTAGGGATTCTGATAGCAAAATGAAAATGTTCTGTGGGTTTTTCCTTTCCTAGGAAGAAACCTAATCAAGTCTATTTTTAATGATTACTTTGACCTTTAATGCTTTAGTTAGCATGAAGAGTGCATCTTCAAATTCCAATTATGTTTGGATCTTTAATTATAAAGGTTTTGACCGGCTCCAATTGACCATGCATTTTTGCACTGTGTTGAAAATTTGCCAGACCGTATAGAGTAGCAACCCAATGAAAGCAGAACTACACACAAAGATTTTGATGAGCCAAAAAGATCAGATGTTTTAGGCCATGAGGAATGATTCAATTATTAATCACTATAAAGCCCGGAAGATTAGAAATAAGCAAGGCAGACCTTAAATAAAGAAACCTAACTGAGGAGAAGCAAGCATGGCATGCAAAGAAATAGTTTTCTCCTGCATTTCTTAACTGTCCTCTTACCACTACATTTCTGGGAGGGATCTAGAGAACAATGTTCAAGACAGCCTCTTGTCTTTTCCATTGCTGACATAAGTCTAGAAGGTCAATCAAATGGCAAGTCCATCCATTCTTTAACGTGAATGGGGTTGATACTTAATATAAAGAGAAGGCAAAGGTTTTGCAGCCCAAGTCAGCTGTTATCCCCCATTTCTGGGGCCCCGTGTAGATAGAGATAGTGACTATAACTGCTAATAAAGAACCCTGATGTGTGCCAGGTTCAATGCTTACACTGGGGCTAGAGTATGCTAAAACATGCTAAATGTCTTACATAAGACTATGGTTTCTGACAGCCTGTCCTTGAATATATAATTCTCTCTTTAATAATGCTAACATTTCCCAAAGCATCCTGAAATTACTTCTCCAGCCAGTCTAGGTTTTTTCCACTTGGTACATTCCCAGAAGATAAAAAGCTGAAACCATGCTTCATAGTATACCTTCCACATTTTGGTGGCAGCCATGAATGTTTCAGTTAGTTGAACTGGTATGCAAACATAACCAAATACAAAACTACATACACTTTCTATGAAGGGAAATGCATATTTTTTCTACTGGATGGCATTCTTTCCAAGTTCCCCAGAAAGATTTCCATTCATTTCCTGTTTCTAGTCTTCCCTCATTCAGTCTTAGAGAGCACACAATTCATCCCTTCCTGTTTGTTTTGCTGACCAGATAGGATGATTTTTTAATTCCCTTGAATATTTTTTTATTGAGATGGAAATTTTTAAGCTAGATCAAAACAAGTGGTTTAGCAAATGTTAGTCAAACTGTAGGAAGATGCAATAAAATCTGTTTCTCCAAGAGGCCAAAGTCCTGCAAGAAGACATTATGTTTAAAAAACAATTAATAAAACTTACAGAACTACCAAACTGGAGAGGTTTCCAAAGGCATAGTCTGGTATGTAATGAATTTTATTCAGTGCCAATGTCATTGCCTGAAGTGCTGGTAAACTCCTAAAAGCTTGGACGGGAATTTCTGTTAAGGAATTATCGTCTAGCCACAGGTGTCTAAGGGAGACCAAGCCATTGAAGCAGTTGGGGGGTACATAGTTGATGTGGTTGGCATCCAGACGTCTAGGAGAAAAAGAAACAGAGAAAACTGACTTCAAGAAAAGAACAGTGGCTTTGCACAATGACTATCAGAAATTATCACCATAAACATAACCCCAAAGGATGGACATGGGTTGCCATTTTCAGTTTTCATTTCCTGGAGGTTCTACATTTCCATCTTGCTTGCAGCCTCACCCTTGAGATCTCAAACCATGTTTACATGTCTGCCTGTCAGCTGGCTCTGCACAGACAGCTCTCCTGTGGGGCCATCAACTCACTGAGAGGACACACTGATAATTTTTGAGCAGTCTCTCTAAACACTGGGTATGAATTTGTTTCCCTTCCCAACTGTTTGAAAGTATGGAACAAAAAAGTGCAAGAAACTCATCCAGAGATTCTCTTTCAGAACCTATAAATCACTGAGCTGCAAGGTAATTTGGATTTCCATATTCTAAACATCCATTCCTAGACCTATGAATAGAACTCACTTCTGAGTCTCTGGAAGTTCCTGCTTTACCTTTTCTTAAATATTACAGAGTTATAGAATCACGGAATAAGCTGTGTGGGACCCACAAGGATCATCGAGTCCCACTCCTGGCCCTGCACAGGACACCCCAAGAGTCACATCATGTGCCCAAGAGCATTCTCCAAACACTTCTTGAGTTCTGTCAGGCTTGCTGCAGTGAACACTTCTCTGGGGAGCCTGTTCCAGTGCAAATATTGTTTATTTTAATGATTCTAATGAGAACTGAAGTTCACATTTCTTTAGCAGTGGAACATAATGTTTTTTACCCAGAGATTAGTGTTGTCAATGTGACGTATTTGTGTTGAAAAGGAAGTTACTAAACGCACTTTAGCTGCTGCAGAGCCAACAGAGGGAGCTCAACTGCGCGCTGTACCTTTGCAGGGTCTGCAGGTGATGCTTTGTTCTCACACTTGGGTAAATAAGGATTAAATCTACTGAAACTTTTTCAGATGTGGTGCTTCAAATATAATGCCATTTATTCACTGGCTTTTGCTTTTGATGTGTTTTGCTTTTTCACTGTGATTCTTTCAGGGAAAGATTTAAAAGTGCACTTCAGATTTCTGAAACTTCATGAAAATATCCAGCTGGGGATATGGGCCCCGATACACTTTTTCTGCTTTTAATGTGTTGCAGTGACTTGTACCTTTTCCATAACATGAAAGCTGTGCTCTAAAAATTTTAATGAAATGTGTAGAGAGAAGTAATTAAGTGAATGGTAAAACAGAAGTAAATTTAAATAGATGTTTGAAAACACTATAGAACAAGCAGCCACACCCGGGGCACAAAGAAGTAGTTCTGTACAACCTAAATTCGGTCTGTTTGAGAGAAATGCAATAGTCTTTGTGGTGGGCATACTAATCTCTTTATTTAAAGCTGCTTCCTCATTTACAGTCATGTAAAATGTCAGGTCCATTCTATCTCCTGTTCCATGCTGGCCCTACCTACTGCATGAGAACAAATAATGACTGCTAAGGCTCCGTGCCAGGCTGGCAAATAACTGAGACAAGGTCAGTTGGAACAAATTTATAAGGTTCAGTGTCAAAGCCCTTGTACAATTAAATTTTCAATATAATAACTGACATGTCAGGCAGCAGAGACAGAGCTTCCAAAATAACTCAGTGGTCTGTCAACAAATGGGTAAGGCTGGAAATGTTTAGAAATACTCATGTTGTTCCTCCCCCTTTCCCCAGGCAACAACCATGTTATGCCTGTGTTTTCAAATAAGGTATAATTTGAATGAGTAGATGAGGTTTCTTTGTGTTCAGTCAGAAGTAAATTTCTTCCCTGGGTGATGCTGGTATGTAAACTAAGAAGTTACAGTTGCCTTAGTTTGACAGTTTCACTGATTAAAGAATGGAAGCTTTATTCAAACTACATGTGTTGCAGTATTGCAGTTAACATCTTGTTCAATAGGAAGCCTGCCTGTGCAGCCCTGATGCCCCCGCTGACTCCACAGGAGTTACTCACAGGATGCGTGGCTGTGTGGAGAAGCCAACAGTCACTTGTTTGTATGTGACCCTGTGGCTGAAATGGCAATATTTCTGCTGTTGTCAGTGAGACCAGGATTTTTATCTTACCAATATTTCATAGCAAATCAAGGGACTGGTTTGGTTTTTTTTTGAATAGCTGAAGTTTCCAAATATAAACCCACCACTGGCTATGTAAACAAAACACACACAACAGAAAGAAAAACAGAACTGCTGTATTGTAAATGAAATTCTAGATAGTTGAATTATTGTTTAAATAAAGCTTGCAAGAAACAAAAAAGCTGTAATGATTTGTGCTTCAGGTTCTGTAACTGGATTACGTATCCTGCAAGTACTTATAAGAAGTACTGCCTCAAGTGCTCTTTTGTTATCTAATCTTTTTAAAATTTCCAAGCACCGTTTTCCCTCTTGCAGATATTAAAAGGTTTCAGTAGTGGTTATGTTTCCTGTCATACTCTAGGTAATGTACACTGATGTATAAAGCACTGATCAAAATCACCCTTTCCAGCCAATTGTTTTACATGTGTTGATCAAAGTTTTGGCACTTTCAGAACTAAACCCATTAACTCACAAACATGGCCCTATTTATAACTGAAAATATATATAGATAACATGTGGTGAGTTTAAAAGCTGCTATTATATTCCAGAGAGGGCTAATTTAGGGAAACAGAAAAATACTTGATCTCTTCTGATAGGCAGCATGTAAATAAAGCAGCCACTATGAAATTCACCATGAGCTCACTTAAAATGTCTAAACCTTTCAAAGCAAATGCTTGAGCTATGTGGACTGTAACCCACTAGTGTTTCCTGTGACACACTGTGAATACTATGACCACGTGCACAAATTACGAAAAAATATTGTTAATGTAGAATGAAAACTGGACTCATTTACTGGTTCAGATGAAGGTAGACATTTGAGAAAGATTTGATTTGCATTTTTTAATCAATATAATATGAATGGATATAAGTTTCGTGCCAGTGGTAAGTTTCTAAGAGAATATATATATATACTTTCCCCCCCTCCTTTTTCTGTATCTTCTCTCAAAACCAGCTACAACCTGGGTGTATCTCACGATCAAGAAATTCCTTAATGTCCTGTTGGAGTGCCTTGCTCATTCATTCAGGTTTAAATCAAATGCTAGATATGGGATCAGAAAAGAGATTTCTCCTAGGTCATTTTTTCTTCTGAAATAAACAGCTATTACATGGATTGCCTCATCTTGAATGGATGAGAGCCAGAATACAATGAAAGGTCTGGAGAGGAGGGAAGCCACAAAGATAGATAGAGAAGCCAAGGATAAAATGTTTCTTCTGATGTTGAAGTTTAAAGTAGGAGAGGCAAAACCAAAGGAAAAGGGACTGTACATAACACGTAGGGGAGGCAGAGAAGTGGGAGCACAGGAGGACTGATTTTAGGCATGGTGGATTAAGGAAGGTGAGCGCTTCTCCCTCTCCTATCACCTTCCTCTTCTCCTGACTCAGCTCTGTCGTGCAGGGAGCCTCAGTCAAGTCTCTCCATGAAGTAAGGAGCAATGATGGACAGAGGTTGTGGACAGGGCCAGTCTGGGGAGGGCATAAAGAGCAGGAGAGGGTCACTTGCAGCCCACCATCTTCGTTAGTGTGTGGGCACACAGACCCCTCTCAAGGGTTTATTCACAGGAGTTTGACTAAAGTCTCATTTAAGTAATGACAAGTGACATCTAAACTAGCTCTGAAAAGTGGATGTAATGAAAATATAGCTGGCTATTGTAAGCCACGTTTTTCAAACCTGGTCTTTTATGCAGGATATCCCCTTCAGTCCACAGGGAAAAATGCTAGGACTATTGTAAAAAGCTTAATTACAATACACCAGCCCAGCAGTCCTCACAGCTCACTTTTACAGAACTGATACAAAGAACCCTGGTTGGCAACAAGAAGACCAAAAAAGACAAATGACAAGTCACAGTTTAGGAGCATTTGTTTCTGTCCCAGTGCTCCGTTTTACATGAGGAGGTTTTTGCGGCCCTGGGAGTTTCAATCCATAGCGTTTCTCTTCACATCCAGATGTGCTGCTCAGGGGTTTTGGTAGACCTGCATTCAAGACAATGAATGCTAGCCCACGGCATACAGACAAGAAGCCAAATGCACTGCTATGTTTATACAAAGATTAGCTCTGATACTGGGTACTTTCAATCCCCACAACTGGGAAAAAGTGGGGGCTAGCAGGAGTTGTTGGGTTCTCCCAGGAGTCTGGCTGCAGACTGAGATCATGACCCCACAGCTAGACAGGCATGTTTTGTGTGTCTGGGAACATTCAGAGGTCCTCAGCCAACTGGCTCGGAGTGACCTCTCCCAGCGTGCCAAGCAATGTGTCACCTGCTGGAGACAGTCCCAGGGGCATGTGATCTACCAGATGAACCCCAGGAATACATTCCCCAGTTCAGGGGAATGCATTTGGCACGTGTCAAAAGTGTGCCAAGGACCCTGTAGACAGTGCAGCTGGGCGGGCGGCCATGGCCAGAGCCCGGGAGTGCTCTGAAGCTCGGCTCGGTGTGATTACCACAGTGTGCCACTGCATGGCCCCCAGGACCTGACTGGAAATCTGGTGTAAGCCCCCATACTGCCAGCCACTCCAACAGCAGCTTCTTGGCCTCCCAGATGTGCTGTATGCTTCAGCCACGCAGGATGATTTCTGGCTAGCAGGTCTGAGGTTGAGAGATTTGTCTGTCTTAGAGATGTGATAAACCCCTCCTCTTTTGAGATTACTCATAAGACAGGAAAGAGTCAGATGTCTAGTACCTTCTATTGGATGAAAGAAAACATCACCCAGTGGCCTGGAATTGCTGATCTAATACAGTCTCTTTGCACCCTACTTTGAGAGCAACTAGCTGGTTGAGTTAGGCACATTAAAAAAACAGTAGCAAATGCATTTTAGGGGACCTTGCACCTCTACCTTCCTCCCCTTGGTTATCAATCCAGAAAAATGTCTGTGACAGAGGGGTGGTCTGATACTGTACTACTGCTTGATGTTTCAGTCACTCTTCTGTTGCCCAGTGCCCTGGGGCTGCAGCAGCTCAGATGGTGAAGGTGTGCAATAAAACAAGGAGACTGCAACAGCGAGTTTTGAGATGTCTTTGTGTATGTGTACAGACATCTGCATGGGCACAAACAACCCCAATTTAAAATGTGGGAAATTCCTCCTCTGGGAGTTCGTGGGTACCTGTTGAGGTACCAGCTTTCTTAAGGATAATACCTTCTGTAGCCTTCATTATCATGGGGTGTGACATGGAAAACCACAACTAAAGTTCCTGTCTTTTCATGAAAACAGTTCTCTGGAGAGAATGTAATTTCATCTTGGTTTGGTCTTTCAACTAAAAATCAGGATTATTAACAGAAGCATCAAATTGGAAAATAATTGCTCAAAGTTAACATTTCTGGGGAGAAAAAAAAGCCTTTTTAATTACAAGCCTGAACTGGAAGCATTTCAGAACCATGTGCCCTCAAAGTCTTCCATTCCTTTTTAGGCTAAGCATGGAAACTTCCCTTGAAATGTCAAGTATCTGGGGGAGTAGGGAGACAATGAAAAATCCATTTGCTGACCTGTTCCAGCCAGGCAACTACTGAGAACATCTGAGATGAATTCTAGATAATACTTCGTGTAAAACCTTGTGTCACCATCAGGTGGTCTTTAAATACTGAAATACCTTATAAAAAAAATTTAAGAAATCTAAAAATTATGTTGGAAAATCCTAAAAAAATTCATTGATACTACTTTGCTGTTACTTGTAAAGTCCAATTAATTTGCTTAACTAAACTGAAACTTTGCAGGTTGTTAAGGGAGAAAAGATGGTTTATTTTTTCCCTCTGTCGACTATTTAAAATGCTTTGGAAAATGGGCTATATTGCATTCTGCCCTATCTTCCACTATTAAAGAAGAAGTCCTTTAAATATCACAGGAATGAGAGCAGGTGATACAGTAAATAATGCTTGCTTTTAAATGTCCTTCATGACTGGTTTGGCATGGGCAGTGAGATAGTACCCGACCTGTTCTTAATTTTGACTATTTCTGTGTCTGACAATGCAGCAGTAAGAGCTGCTTATTAACAATGATGTCTAAACAAGAAAATAAACAGGGAATGAAGTTTCATCTGTAGTATTCACTGCAAAGGGTGGTGTTACAATAGTCCCAATAAAAGAACGGCAGAAGCTTTGCTTTTCCATCTGCAATGCCAATTACCCTTTCCTCCTTTATTTAGCAATATTTGCAAATGGAGATCTGCAACTTTTCAGTGGATAGTAATATAAAATATATATTAATATGTTCAGGAAAAAAGTAAAAAGATTATTGATATGTCATTGCCAGTTTTTCACCTATCCCTGATTGTTCAAAAATATCAAAATTATATGTCAGTTCTGGTATATAAGGGGTGTAATTAAAACCAAGATGATTATACTAGAGAAACAAAGATACCTATTTAAACAAATACCTGCATTAAATGAAAAAAGTTTGACAGAAAATGAGCTGCTCATTAAAAATGACACTTGGAAAACAAATCAATATACATATGTTAGAAATTTTTCAACTATACATATATATTAAAAATCACTAAAAGTTTTCTTGATTTAAACACAGAATGGAGATACTGGTGATGTGAGAAACACAAAATCCAGAGATTTCCTGCTTATAGTCTGTTCTAAAGAAATACATTTGCTTAAGGTGACTAACAGGGATGAGAGCATTCAAGTTACTCTTGGAACCCTGCTGCCAAGTACTGAGTTGTGACACATCAGAGTCTGTGTGTTCTTCCCTTTCAATCAAGGTATCTGCACACTCTTTTGCACTTGACAGAAATAAATGCCATTTGAATTGTTAGGACTAGGAATCTGGATAATTTGTGTTCACACTGGATTTCAGAGGAAAATTATAGCCTATACAATAATACAGACACCCTTCTGCTCAAAACCACATCTCAAAATCAACATTGGTAACTTCCTTAATCCTCCTGCCACCAAGGGAACTAGAGTCCTATGCAAACACTGTCCAAGCTCTTGTAGCTGAACGCATTTATTAATCAAAGAAGCACATCACTGGTTTTGACTACTGAACTACAAAGATAAATAAACAAATAAATAAATTTTTAAAAAAATTGTAGAATATTTTAAAATTGCTCAATTTTATTTTTTTTTTTGCTTCAGCGATAGAAAAAAAATTGTCATTCATTTGTTAAGGTTTTCTCAGATTTTTCCTGTCAAAGGTGAAATTCACAAATCTTACACGTTTTTGGTTAACTTTTGTGCCTATTTCTCATTTTATAGCAATTATTGAGTAATATCTGCTGTCTGAAGAAGACTGATCTGTTCTAGAGGTAGGTCAAGACTTAAGAAATTTATGGATATTTGTCACTCACACTTGTCATACCATTCTGCATACTGGCAATAGTACAACTTGGACAATAAAGTGGAATAAATTGTTGCTTGTTTCTGCAATACATCAGTTCTTGTTCTCTGTACCACAGGCCATTTAACATCAATTAATGGTTCTATCAATATTGACAGCTTTACTGTAATTTTTTTAGCCTGGAACTAGATAATAGGGAGAGCATATCATCCAGAAATATCCTGGATGCAAAAATTTGTGAGGAATTTGCATTATGAGTGCATGTGGAATATTAGTGTGTGCATATGTATATATTGTGCACACACACACAATGAGATATGGATACTTCTATAAAAAGGATTTTAACATAATCCTCTTCACACTGATTAAGGTATCAAGGCAGTTGCTATGGTTTGCCCCTTTGCATGACTGCCTTTCTTGAGTAAAACCACAAAAGGCAGAGATCTGAGTCCTGTCATCAGCTTTTTTTTTCCCGCATATATGCTAACCTAAAGCAAAGGGTTAACGAGGCTTTGAGAAATCATGCCACCTGCAGACCTAAACATAATAAATAGAAGAAGTTGTTATCTTATAGAAACTGCTTTTGAGAAGGCTTTTAACCTCTTAATTACACTCTTGAAAAGATTCCTGCTATTTCAAAGGCTTCAAGAAATAATTCCTATTGTAAATCAGAAACCAATGCAAAACAACCTTGTGAACAGAAAATTCCTAGACTATATGAAACAAGAAATTGAATCTGTGCACACCTTTATCTGACAGGCACAACCCCTTTTAAGCAAACAAAAGAATAATAGTTTTCTTTTCCTCAAAGAGGTCTCTTTTGCCAGTGATCGCTTTTCAGGTGATAGCAGTTTTTCTGTACAAACCCGTATCATTCCATCTTGGGTCTGCTAGACAGCTGTCTAAAGGTTTCTACTGACCATTCCTATTCTCCCTCTGTTTTAATTCAGTCCTTTACATAGACTGCACAAACTCTGATTTACTTCTTCAACTTCTTCACCCAAGAAAAAAAATATTTGCAACAAAGCCTAAGTGAGACTGTCATTTTGTTTAGAAACTGTACTGAAAATTCAACAATCTCTTTCAGAGCAACAAAGGAACTCTTGTTGGCTTGGCTTATCATGTTTTGGTCCAGAATGTGTATAGAGTGATGTGATCTCAGCAAGATTTTTTTTGTTTGTTTAGCAGAAAGAAAACCTAATATAGTGACTAGACCAGCATTTTCTCATGACTTTTTCAAAGATCAAAGGAAAGAACTGTAACCTCAACAGTATATGGCTGAGATATTTCTGTCTGTGTCTGGTCAATAAAGAAAAAAGGCACTGACCAAATAACAATTATAAGATAATTAATTCTTAGGGCTGTTTCACCTTTAGAAACCTTAACAAATGCTTTGTATATTAAGGAGGTAAAAGTAGTTCAAGACGGACATAAGAACATGGGAGCTATTACAGTATAATGTGTGTCTGTGTAGTGCTAAGTTATACACAGATGACATGATTTTTCTAAAAATAAATCAATTTCACTAATTTTGGTCTTCAGATTTTGGCTGAACAAAATGTATGCAAAATATGTTAACCTTCTGGTGGAACTTCTTTACCTACACAAAAAATAATAGTATATTCAACATAGCACATTTCTCAGCCAACACATCTTAATTCTAACCAGATTGGTACAGATGTTCATTCTATTCCTGTCATTGTTAGACTTTTACCTGTGATGTTGGTGATCAGTGCACACTGTAGCAACATTTCTTGTGAAAGCTATTTGAACTTCTGGATTGAATTCCTTATTTGGATCTTGTAACATTTTAGGAAAATAATTTTATTTGAGAGTAATTCTGTGACAATATAAGGTGGTCAACTAAAGCACAAAGAAGAGTCAGTTGTCATTTTCCTTTGACCAAATAACTGCTTCTCTGTTTTCAGTCATCTAGATATTTTATGCTGCAGATTCAAAATCAGCAGATCATTTAGAAAATCCAGTAATTTTTTTGTATCAGGTGACAATACAATCTTGTGGATAATTCAGAAACTAACTCCATTTACTGCATCATGTGTTTAGACAGCAAAAATGTCTTCGTAGTTTCAAAATATGAACTGCAAGTGCAGCAGAAGAAACTCCTAACACCAAATTGCCTGAACAAGGACATGGCAGATGAAGTTCAGTATAGATAGGTGTCAAGAGAGGCACTTAGGGAAAAGGCAATTCAAACTTTATAGGATAAGTTCTTGAGTAGCTACTAACATGCTAGAAAGAGGTCCTGCAGTTGCAGTAAGTAAGAAAATAACAACTCAGCATTCAGTAAAGGTTAAAAAATTAAACATAAAGTTTTGAATTAGTAGGAAAGCAAAAAAAAAAGCATCCATTTTTGCCCTCTATAAAACCATGGTGTGCAAGCACTTTAAACATGCTGTGCAAGGCTTAGCCCTCCTTCACTCACCTCAGATCAAATACATGAGAACTGAAAAAAAGGTCAGTAACATGACAAGGATGACCAGAGGAATGGAATAGCTTCCACAGGAGAAACAATCCTAACAGACTATATCTGAAAAAGTGAGTAATACAAAAAAGGAGATACAAGAGAGGCATATAAATCTGGTGTCCATGAATACAGAACTGCTGCTTCCACTTTCTCCTGATGCTGCAGAGAACATCAAATGTGGTGAGAAGTTCCAAGTAAATATCAGGAGGTACCTCACCACGCTGCACAGGCTAGCTGATCAGCAGACATGCTGCCACAAAAAATCATATGTGTTTCACTGGCTCAAAAGACAACTGTACACACTCATAGAAGAAAACCCTTTAGCTATCAAAATCACAATAGACTCAGTGAGTCCCTGAGTGCAAATCTCTGGCAGCTGCAACAGTTTACCAAAGCAGTATTAAACTCTTTTAAACCTTCTAGTTTTCCTTTGGCATCTGTTGTTGCAGGCTGGATGCTGGGCTAGGTCAGCTTTTAGCATAACCTAGTACAACCATTCTTATAAGGCAGAAGCACACCAAAATAATTTCATTCATACCACGAAGCAGCCAATCTTCACTCTTGGTCTAGCAGTTCTGGCAGGAGTTCTGTTAAAACTGAAGCTCGTGGACAGAGTCAGCATGGACAGTCAAGAACTATAAATACAGAGACTTGCCTGAAGCACAGAATATAATTAAGCATCTTCTAGTACACTTTGTTTCATGAGTTATTAGTGTTTTCCATACTGCTTAAAAAGGAAAAAAATTACACCAAATGAAAAAAAGGAAGGGAGTAATATGGGATTCCGTCTCTTCCCTGGCAAAGAATACTAATAAGAAACCATGTTCTTGACAGAAAGCATTGCAGGCCAAGGACTGTCTTCTCAGACGCTGAACCAGTCTATAACGCTGCAAAGAAGCTGCCAGTGTCCTGAAATTATTGGAATGAAATCAGCCACTTTTGATGTTTAATTGAGAGTACAATTCTCTTGAAAAGCAGCTCAAAGAGAATTAAAAGAGAAGGTTGATTCAGCACATTATAAAGTGGTATTAACAGATAGTTACTAGGTAATCGTAGATTGCTGATCATGCAAGGCTGCAAATTGGTCACTCCGGTATACTCACAGGGACTGCAGGCTGCGCAAGTTCTGGAGCGCTTCGGTAGGAACCTGGCGTAGCTGGTTATTCTGCAGCATCCTACATTTTGAGTAGCACAAAACCCAGAATCAACACAGTAAAGATGATTTCTTTCTACTGCAAATTTTCTTCCAAGTTTACCTTCTTTGTACTGGTTCTACTTGAAGATTACAAACAAAGTTACACAAATATTCCACCCCCCCGCCCCTGTCAAAAGCCCGCTCTCTTCAAAGCAAACAAATACCTGTGGCATATTAGCTTTGTTAACAGCTAGACATCAGCTTTGAGCAGGATTTTCAAAGCAGCTAAAGAAGTTAAAAGAATAAATCCGATTTGCTTTCAATAGGGCTTATAACCTCCTAATTGCCTCCAGTGATTCTGAAATTTTCATTCTCATGTACTGATTTTGTTTTCCTTCTGAAGTGATTCTATCCTGATAAAGCTGTGGAAGATTGACTCTTGAAATCCTTACTCAGGAAAATGCAACAATGGCAAAAATAACTTTAACCTGTGTGAGGCATTTATGATTTAGTTTGAATAAAATTTTATCTCTATAAATAAACTGCTAATTTTTTTTCAATGAAATAAATTTTCTCAAACCAAAGGTTGCTAGCAATGACTTGACAAATCTTTTTTCTGAAATATCACATCATATAGCTTTCAAAGATTGAAAAATCACTTCCCATTCCTAAAGAATATTTTCCTCCTTTTGAATATGGTTTCATTCATACTACCTAACATCCGTGTTTGGACCAAATCCTACATATATAAATATTCTATGTGGATAAATCTGAAGTAGTACATGCTGCTTTCAAAAGGAGGCATATTCAATGGGACATTGTAAATTAAATAATTTCTGGCAGGCCCAAATCTGCTTGGGCCAACAAGAGCTAGAGCTTGCCAACTTAAAAGTAGATGGAGTGGGAATCTCTTCATACTTCTTTTCCAGCTGAGTATTTCTTCAGTAGAGATTTGTACAGTAGTGTCAGGCCTAGCTTGACACTGGCTAGGAGGCTGGTGTTCTTGCCAATAACACAGTTTCTGTGAACTTTACATGGGCAAAGATCCCCTCTAGTGTAAACACTGTGAGATAATAATAATTTCATGTAATAATGTAAATGTAATAATTTCAGTAACTATGTGTACTGTCTTATTGCTCCAAAGAATACAGGGTTTTGTAGTATCTTTTATAATTTATCTAATAGCCATTAAATTGCAAAGAACAAGATATGAAATACGAACTATGTTTTAAATTACATTGTGTTGTATATAATAATGATTTTCCCCCCATGTCTCTCAAGAAAAGAAAAAGGCAATTTACCCCCAGTTTTATGTGATCATGGAAAGTTCAGTTGAAATCAGAACTTTTGAGATAATTAAAGAAACTATTAACTGAACCAATTTTTACCTTTGATATTGTACAGAGACATCTACTTGATGAGCAAGTTGTTTTTAGAATGTCATTAATGTTTTCCAACTTTTGTTTAGGATACTTTCTATGTGAAAAAAAAAAGATTTAATGATGTTCATATGTATCTTCAATTGAATTGTTCTAAATGAGCTGATCAAAATATGTAATTTACTTGATCAAAACTTCACTGGTTAATTAGTTCCCTAGAGCATTTAGGAAATCAGAAATATATCAAACAACACACAGTTTACTTACAGCACTTTAAGACTGAAAAGGCCAGCAAATGCTCCCTTAGGAATGTATGTCAAGCCATTTCCTGCAAGACGTCTGCAAAGTTTGAAAAAGGAAAAGAGTAAATACTTTTTCTCTTCATGTGGAATTAATTTGGTTGCTAAAAAGTGCAACACAGCTATGTTTGAGCGACTGATGCCAGAGGCAGTAGTTTAAGAGCCTAGTTTTGTCATTAATACACTTTTAAAAGCAAAAAAAAAAGAGAGAAGCCTGTAATTGCCCGGTTGATCCACTGTCAGATGGACTGCAGAGAAGAGAATTCAGTTTCATTGCAAATTTGGCTTATGGTTTAGAATGTACCTTGAATTCTTCATATTCTTTTCAGGGATTAGAACAATCCCAGCAACTAAACTACAGACATACTGACAACCATTAGCATCATAGGATTTACAGGCATGCACTTCTGGAACTGTGCATGTATGATGTCCGTGAACATTTAACTCATTTGCACTAATATAAAAATATATCCACATAGCAATGATTACAGTTCATTTTGAAATAACTACACATAAAACTGCTGTACTGGTGGAATAATAGTTTTCCCTGTGAGCAGATATGGAATAGGTTGGCAAAAAGTGTATTTGTTAAAATTTGTAGGGCTTGCACCTTGCTCTCAGATTGCCTGAAGGCATTTTACACACCTAGGTAAGTTCACCGAACACCTCTGTAAAGCATGTTATTCTGACCAAGAGAAAAAACCAAAAAACAAACAAACAAAAACCAACTGCATCATTCCGTAAGGTCTGTATTTAGTAAAGAGATAATGTTTGATATGAAATAATGGCATTTCCACATTCCCCATCAGTGCAACTCCAGAGGATCCTAGAAATGCTCAAGGCCAGGTTGGATGGGGCTTTGAGCAACCTGATTTAGTGGAAGGTGTCCCTGCCCATGGCAGGGGATTGGAATTAGATGGTCTTTAAAGTCCCTTCCAACCCAACCCACTCTGATCTTGCATTCAGCCTTCTGACATCACAACTCAGCCTAAATTTGCTGTGATACCTGTACCCTACCTGGAAAACTGACTGGTAAGGGACAGCTTCCCAGTCAAGTTACTTTGAGTCAGCAGGGCCACAGTGTGTATTCCCAGCTGACAAAAACCACAAATTGATATGATGCAATCCCCTCTGCAGAACAAGTTAAGCCAAGTGAAATTGTATGTCCCATCAGCCAAGATATTGCACAGCAGAATTGCAGAGCCCATAGCCCAGCTGATGTGATAAAAGAGCTGACATTTGATTCGGCCTCTGGCCCCTTAAGAAAGAACAGAGGACTAGTTCCAGGAAATTCCTTAGGTACCAAGCTGCCACAGAGGAACCTACAGCACTGAAACAGGCACCACATTTGCCAATACTGATGATAGAAAAGGCCAAGTACTTCTGACTGGAGTCCCAGAGATCCAGCACTGACTGGCCCTTAAATGCCGTCTTCTTTTGGGGTTGAGTTTTCCCTGAGCTAACTGCAGTGTCCTGTGCACACCTTGTTTTTAGTCACCACTTTCATACAGAAATAAAAAGATAAATTTGGTTATATGGAAAAGAGAAAAGAAAAGAAAACAAAAGAAAAGAAAAGAAAACAAAAGAAAAGAAAAGAAAACAAAAGAAAAGAAAAGAAAACAAAAGAAAAGAAAAGAAAACAAAAGAAAAGAAAAGAAAACAAAAGAAAAGAAAAGAAAACAAAAGAAAAGAAAAGCAAAGAAAAGAGAAAACCATGGATCTGGATCCTAGCTCCAAAGACTTTTCAGGAGTTTTCAGCAGTGCAAAAGGTTATTTCCTGTACAGGCATCCCTGCTGAGCTATGTAACCTGTAACACTAAGCTACGTCTCTCTGTTACATGAATGTAGTTGTGCTCTGCAATGACAGTCAGCTTCAGACAGAGCTGCTGGGCTTGTCTCTCACAGCAGAGTGTACCGGAGTCTGGAATCAGACTGAGAACTGGGCACACGCAGCTGAATTTCTGCAGGCAGATGTGCTAACCAAACCTGGTTCACTCTTGTTCCAAGACAAGGCACTCAGGCTCAGATGTGAGGGCCTTTTTTCAGATGTGTGAGGGTCTTCTGCAAGCTTCAGCTTTCATTCTGAACACAAAAGGCATTGACTTTTGGGTCGTTACTGGATCAAGCAGGCGTATGCTAGGTTAGGCACAATAGATTGTGTTCCTGAAAGTAAATGCCTTTTGTGGATCACTAACCAGAAGGGGCTGAGGACCTGTCTAATTCTGATTTCAGTTTTTATGATATGGTTTTTTAAAGGAAAACCTAAAGGCTGCTTCACCCCCACAACACCCTTTTGCTCTGCCATTTTAATGACGATTGGACACAATTCTGGACATGAGCTTGGCATGAACCAGAAAGTGATGAGTTTGCAAAACCTTACTGGAAAAAAAAGAAGGTGCAGGTATTGGGATTTTCACTTCAGTAACTGCTGTGTCATATGGAAAAACTGATAAAGAGCAGAAAACTAAACCCACACATCTGAAGACTCAAGAGAGTGCTCTTTCAGGCCACCATCCCTTCTTCATTCATGGTCGAGGCAATGCAAACTGCTGAATGCTCTACATGTTAATACCCCCTGTTTGAACTGTAATAGTCTTTACGAAGTGGGCTAGCTGAGAAAATCAGACCTATTTAAGAGCTCCTGGAGAAGGGCTGTGGCAATTACCAAGCATGCACTGTGTGGTTGCAAATGCAGGACAGCAGCAATACAATTGGGACACCGTGCAGCTTTAAAGTTTTGTTTCAACGTCTAAATACTCACTTTCCCCAGCTTTGGAGCATCTTTGTGGTGCTCTGTGGCAAGCCTAATGTTTGGCATTTTTTGAAAATGTACAGCCATGTTCCTGAGCTGTTCTGACTGGTAGTCACCTGAACTGTTAAATTGAAATGTAATTTTTAATTCTTGGGGTTTTTTCAGATTCCAACCCTTTTTTTAAAATTTTGCTTCTTTTCCTTTTAGATCACAACTTAATTGTTAAAATTGTCTTGTACAAACACTTAAGATAGATGTAGAAACAACATGTTAAACTTTCTGGTAGGCACAACTTCTGCATTTACTCCTTATGAGTTTTTTTCAATCTCAGGTCATCCTTGATGTTCTGCTTTGAATATTTTTCAGTTTGGAAAGAGCTCTCACTAATTTTACAGACAGTGCTTAGAACTATCCTATACGATACTCCTCTGCTGATGCAGCAGCAGATCATGCTCTTCATGTACAGCCCTAGATATTTCAGCATAGGGCTACATCAAGTATATCACAAATGCCAAAATACATGTATGTCCTTGTAGTTCTCTCACCAAGCAACCTGACAGTGTCAGAAAAGGCAGACATCTGGCAACGATTATTTTTGATGTAATGATGTTGTCTGACTTTCATTTACCACACTAAATTCTTTCTCATGATGTACTTTTCATGATTTTCTCTGGAACAAGCTCAGCAAAAGCACCTATCTATTCCCAAGATGCTCTCTGAAACCACTTCTGGCACAACAGTAGCATCTTCCCAGCCCATTAGAATTCCCCAGCACTGTAGTACTTGGTAAAAATCAGCAAAAATTATTAATTCGGATGGTTGTCTAATTATTTTAATATTCTTAGATCAAAGTTAGCACATCAGTCCTTTATGGCATGCTGCAAAGCTCAGGAAATTCAGCTTATTTATTCCTGATAATTTTTATTATCTTCCTTGGAATGTTTTCTTGCTATTACTGTGTTTCTATTCTTAGCCTCGGCACAAGGGAAAATTCATCCCTTTGTTGACACTACAGTATGTATCCAGTGTCTACAAGGTTTACTCTTCTCCACTTCAGGGATTTTGTTTTCCAGTACCTAAATTATTTGAGGGAAGCTGCCCAGTATTTTACTGAATTTTGGATGTACTTTGGATAGTAATTTTAGTCTGAATGGGTAAGTATAATTTTCCCTGAAAAAATGAAAATGGACATAGTACCTGTCTCTGTAGCTGAATATTTAGTTACTGATTTCTGAGAGCAGGAATGAAATTGCTTGTTTATAGCACTTACATGACCAAATGGTTGACTTTTATGGTCAATGGTTTGAACAATTTTGAATCTCCATTTTAAAAAGTACTTTTACCTTAAGCATCTCTGACACTATTAAAAAATCTCTGATATTAGAGATATCTCATTAATTAAGTACATTCACGCTTATATGTATCACATCTCTTGAATGAAAAAGTAATCAAAAATTAGCAAAAAGCAACATTTTTTTGCACTGTATTATTTTAGATTTAGATTTTACTTACACTGCTTTGAAAAATCTTGCAAATTAACGAAGGCTGGAAAAGTTTACAGAGAAGTGCCACCACACATCTCCTTCAGCACCTGTTACTTGCTACACTTGGTGTCAGGATACTTTTGGCTTAGGCATAGTTTTTATACTACTGCAAGTTTATCTTTCTAAAAGATGTAAAATAAATGAGCTGAGAGAAAAGCAAGTGGCCTCCATACTTTAAATGGCAGCAGTTTATAAAATATCTTTCCATGCCATTAAGCCCCACTGGCAATCACTGCTCACTGTTGGAATAGGTGTAGTGCTGCAGGTCAGGTTCGTGGCCTATGGGCAGATCTAAGAGAAAAGGTGTGTGGGTTCTCCTCTTAGTGTTCCCCATCTGTTGACTCCTTTGACATATTCTGACCTCTGCTGCAGTGTCATAGTTCTGACAAATGGTGGTTATCCAGTCAAAAGAACATTCCCAGACAAGAGAACTAAAGCTCCAAAAATTATCAGAAACATTTTTCCTGTTTTCCTTTGATTGTCTGAAAAGAAAAACTTCATTCATCAGAAAGAAGCAAATAAATATCAGTTGTGGCTGAGAACAGTCAACTATTTCCTTTACATTTCTAGTACAGTAATTTTTCTTTGCCAACTCAAAATGGCTTTTTGTGTGGATGTTTTCTGCATCAGGACAAACCTTACCTGGTACCAAGCATCTCCTCTATATCTGCTGGGATGGAAGGTGAACTGCAAACACTAAAAAGCCTTCTCTACAGACAAAAAACTGTGACATCTAATAAACAAAACACATTTCCACTAACTGCAGAAAGAATCTATGGGAAATCTAACCCAGCTACTTCTCAGTCTGCAGCAGACAGTGACAGTACCATATGGGTAGTGGCTGCTTTCCTTCTCTGCTTAAGTAAGATCTAGTCCAGCAAACGCTGATCAAGCATCTGTGAAGTGTATTTCCAAATCTAGTAGTATCAAAGCTAAAGAAAAGACATGGAAGGGAGGTATTTGTCTCCTTGGGAAAAAGCGTATGTTTACATTGATCAGTACTCATGCTGTGTTATAACAGGATTAGCATAATGGAATTTTCTGGAACAAGTTACTTATCAAATCTTGCAAGGTGATAAAATGCAGAAGAATAGATGACACACTGGATCTCGGTGTGGCTCAACATATAATGGGAATAAACAACGTGAAAGGAATCAAGCTTCACTCATACAAAATGAAAATGCAGTGAGACTGTTGTAATTGTATTTCAGAACAGATACAATTAAGCAGAAATTCATTACACTCAAATTTCTGATAAATTGGACTCAGTATTTGCCAGTAAACTATGGTATGAATACCAGACTGACTCAATGTTTCTAGACTAATGCCAGTGCATGCCCTTTAATACAGATTAGGTTACATATCATTGCATCACTTGCATTGCATTATATTTAATCAGTTCTCATGTAGTGCAATATCCTATACAGAATGTAATTGTGAGTGCAATGTGAAATAATTCTTCAACTGTGCAAAGATACAGAGGGATTTCTACAAGAATAATTCTGTGAACTTTCTTTATGTCTCCTTGACTCTGCATTTTACTTCTGTTCACTAACTGCTTTGCTGACTTTATTTAAGGAATGAGAGCAAAGACTGTGCATGCTAAGATGATGTTATCATGGATATGTTTATATCTATATTTATATATATGAGTAGGTTAATATCAACAGTCGCAATCCAGTCAGTTTTACATTTGTCTGTTTCCTTGGAAAATAGATGTTCTATTCATAATTTGCTACATTATATGCTACATCTGACAAACTCTCCAGACAGAAAAGAGAAAAGAAATTATGGAGAAGAACCTAAAGACTGTAGAAAAAAAATCTTTGTTTTTGTGAATAGAAATTAAAGCCTGTGACAGTGAAAAACCCCATCAGATGGGACTGTTCTGCTGTGTGTGGTACCTTCCTGAATTTGGTGCTAAAACACTAGTATGCAATGGAGAAAATTCCATTAAAATCAATGTAGTCATGGACTGTGCCCTTTATTCCTTGTGTACAGGTAAGAGACTCTCTTTTGTAATCTGAAACTTCTTTCTTAAAAGCCTGATCTGCCTCCTCCAACTGCCATAATTGTTCTGAATACCTGATAAAGATCCATGGTGAAATATCAGTCCCATTGAAGTCTGGGGAAAAATTTGTGCTGACACAAGTAGAAATGGGGCTCTCATTTGCATCCTGCCAGTATCATATTTGCCAGTAATTTACTTCTCTCTGAGGCGCGGCACCAATAACACTACTACCAATCCTAAAGCTACTATCCCAATTTCTAATGGAGGAAATGGCTATTTGGGGAGGAACAACATGGAGGTATAACAAGAAAACATAAATTTACAAATCTTTTTCTAAAACAACTTGTTGTGGTATAAAAAATTGCCTTTGTTCAAGGAAGCATTTACTGATCTTGGATCTTCCCTCAATTTTGTTTCCTGTCAAACTTTGTTAAAGATACACAAGCACACAACTACACATATATTTACTCCACTTATATAAATATATAGCAAATATATAATTTATATATTTTTATTTCTAATTTTCTTCAACTTACATATACATCAATAAAAAGGTAACATGATATGCTCCTGCTTCTTACATCAAAAAAGCTTTGACAATATGGATGCTTATACAGCACTTAACCAAAGTAAACTAAAATTCTGAGATAAGAGTTTAATTTTATATTTATTAATGATTGTTCTCAGGTTAATGCAATAGAAAAGTATGAATTAATGGGTGATTAATTAAAGTGTTAATAATTCATGGATGATATCAACACATATTTCAAAATGTTTTTTAAGAATTACTTTGCTAGCCCAGGAATTTAAATATTAGTCTGTATTTTAATTATATTTTTATATTTCAATGTCATGTTAATTAAAACTATAAAATTACAGTAATATGAAAAGAAATGTGAGTCAAATGATCTAGTAAAAAATCTGATGCTCAGAGAGATCAAAGAAGAAAATGTAAAGATACTCTCCTTTCTTTAAATAAGGGGAGAGGAGCGTGCAAGTCATAATTGTGCTTTATGTTGTATTTATTGCTACTTACAGTTTAGCTGGAAATTAAAATATAACACAGTCTGCTCTTGCTTTAGGGCCTAATTGCCTTTCAAAATGCTTGTGCCAAATTCTCATAGGATGTAAACTGGAATAACTCCAACTGACCTAAAGCAGTTGGAATGAAATCAGTGTGTATTTGATCTTGAACTGGCTTTGATGAAACAGATCCTAGATTTTTGTCAGTTAAGAATATGGTCTAAAATGTACTGTTTCTTTCTCCACTTATAAAAGGCACAGACTCTTTCTGCATCTGGCATGGTTGTGATCCAATAACTGCTAAAGACAACTGATCTCTTCCTTTGTGCAGCTGTCCCTAGCCAGCACTGACAACAAGCGGGTCCTTCTGCTGAACAGGTATCCAAGTACCTGCCTTCCAATTGCAGCAAGGACAAGTGTCAGGAGGGACTCCAGCATCAGCCAGGACATCCCACATTGATTCCCACCAGTGGATCCCATGATACAATCATTGAGGCACTACTTCTGTGTTTGAAGAATGCTGCCACCAAATCACAACTCCCAGACCAACATCAACATTGTTAAAATTTCTTTCTCAGTATTTAGATATTACAGCAAGATGGAACAATAAATGGAGGATCATATACATAGTATTTCCTAGACTGGGTCTCCCAAGTGTCATTTACACTTCTGATGCTGGTTTTGGTTTTATCCCAGTAGTGTCAGTATCATCAGAAAAGACAGAAATTAATAATCATTAATAGCAGGAACTGGCTGAAGTGTACTGCAACACCACACACTATGATCAAACTGAAAATAATGAAAAATGTGTTAGCTGTTTAGTCATTTCAGTGTGAAAGGCAAAGAACACAAATCGTGTAGATCCAAGTTTTGAGGTTGCTGCTGTTTTCTGAGTGGTACAATGAGGCAACAGCAATGAATTACTGGAGGAATTATGGCTACTCCTCTTTGGAAACTCAAAAAAATAACTTAGAGGGAAGAAGTTGGTTCTGCTGTGCTCGAGAACCTATCAGATATAATTTTGATGTGGTCTGAATTCCTTACCCATAATCCTAAGCAAGTGAAAAAATTGACCCACATAGGTACCAAAAGTTCTCACTGCACCGAAATCAAGCAGTCTACAAACAGACTGAACTTCCACTGACAAAAAAAAGGAAATAATTTCTGCATACTTGCTACTGCAGTACACACAGAATGTGTAAGACTTAAATTAAAATCCTGTCTCAAGATCTATAGATATATAGCATGCTTCACCCTAGCTTAATTAAGTGTAATGTCACTATCTGTATAGATCGCAAAACACAAAAAGCACTTCCAATGACTCTTTTTGATGTTCTAAACTAGTTCCTAATGAACATTGCTGGATAATAAATTACAAGTTCCAGAAAGCATTTATAAGCTACAAGCTTATAACAACAAACTTCAACAGACAAGAGTAACACAGCAGCACTGACAAGGTTTCTTGGATATCAACCTAGAACATTTATTGCTTCTACTTGCAGGAATACCTGAATGTTTTCACTTCTCTTTTATCTTTTTCCTACCCCTATCATCTCCCCTTCCTCTTTACCCCACAGATGCACAGCAGTCCCAGTGTCAAGGCTGCCCCATGCAATTTGCATTAACATTTCCAGAATAATTATCTGTAAGCACAAGCTATTCAACAAACAGTGCAAGCAGCTCTGATTTAGTAAGGCATTTGCTCTGCTGTTTTTCTCTCTCTCTTTTTATTTTTTTCCTGTTCCTCGTCTTGTTATTCTTGATAAGATGGCAAAAAAGGGCAGTTTGGAGGATGTCAGGCTGACACATCCACATGGGCGAGTTCTTTGTTGTTACTCACTTTGGTGGCATCAAAGAGACGGCATCAAAGGCAGTGACAGCTCCAGAACACCCGGGCCCTTGTTTTGTGGGTGTAAAGGTTACAAGTTGTTAGCTCATACAGTAGGAATCTTCTGTGCTTGGGTTTGTTCTCTTTTGGCAAACCTAAACTGTGCATGCAGAAACTAGGGGAGAAAACTGTTGTCATCGTTTCCAACTGATTAACTAGGTAAACATATTCTTAATGTTTTTACCAACATATTTCAAGACAACTGGTGTACTTCCCTCGGTCAGGACTTTGAGTGCAGCCCTATATTAAAGCAAAGTTATGAAACTACAGTGCTCAGGTATTAACAAAGCCTGTCTTACAGCAAGAGAATTCACGATGTGCCATGGGCCACTTGCTGGGCTAGTGACAGGTACTTCTCGCTGACAAACACCATGTATTAAACACAGTGACGCAGTCTGATCCACATGGATGCACACATGAAGTGAAGAAACCAGATTTGCGATTTATATGAAGAAACTGAATTCACAACATAGGCGTTAGATTGTGCACTGCTCTGAAATTATCTAGGGGATCACAAGTCATTTAGCAGTGACAGTTCTTGAATCTTTAGCTGATGGAGGTGACACAAACCAATTTCCACCAGGACCAGCTAAACCCTGCTGTGCAAGAACTGTAAAACTGGTATTGAAGTGACATTGGAATGTGTGGACAGTTTGGGACCACTAGATGATACTGTATTTTTATTTTAGTTCTGCTTGTCAGCTGCCAGCATTTTTACGTTTTTGCCTCAGAGGTTTTTAAATTTATGCAGATTAACCTTTAGGAAATATTTTAGTATTTAACAATAACATCCCAAGATTGTTGAAGTAAATTACAAGATTCCCCCACTTTCTCAAAAAAATTTTGGACTATGGCAGCAGCACTTTCATGTTTTCTACCAACTTGCATTATAGCTAAAAGTACAGAATCTGTTTTCAGTGCTAGTCACAATGTGCCTGCACTAGCACAAAAATAAAGACTGTACAGGACCCCAGGAGCAAATGCTCTCAGTTTTCAAAAATGTACATGACCAGAGATCTCAGTCCCACAACTCAGAGTCAGTAGGGAAAGGAACACCCAATTCCCATTAACACTTTGAAAACCTCTTTGCAGGGAGAAAGAGCAAACAGAGAGAGAAATTAAAAAAAAAAAAAAAAAGAACAGCTAATAATGGGTCATGCCTGGTAATTTAGGACCTCATTTTCACATATACAGTGGCCTCTTGACCACTTTTGCAGTGTAAAGGGATTTAAACAGCTGTAACAGTAAGATTCACATAATTCTGTACTTCCATATTACAGCAAAATGTACTTTTAAAGGCACTTTTGCCTGAGAGACTATTGTAATAATGTTCAATCTGAAAAAAATTATAGATATATTTATTTGATTTTAAGATTGTTTTAAAATAATCCTGCATGTCAGAAAATATTCTTGCGCTTGTATGTAGATTGCAATTAATTTAGGGTGACTTCATTGCTTGATTTTGTAGAAAAGAGGTTATTGGGACTGTCCTGCTCTGTACTAAACTAATTGTAATACAGCAGTCTTTTGTTGCTGTTTTACTAAAACACCCAATTTAAGTTGCTGAAAAATAGCAATTTACTAAAAATCACTTGAAGCTTCACTTATCTGTGGAATGTTCCTGTGTTTAAAATGAAAGGCTTATATATGTGCACGCGTGGGTGTCTGTGCATGTATTTATGCATATGTATAGATATGTGGATATATATCTAGTTGGAGAGATTTTGTAGGTAGGTCTGATTCAGATAGTTTTAAATTAGTATTGGCTTTCTTCCTCACTTTTCACTGAGACATTAATTTATAAAATAAAATAGTTTCAGGCACTGCTTTGAAGTGTAACTAATCACAAAATGTTAGGTCTGCACTCAGATGTAGCTGCCTCTAAAACTCTTAAGAGTCCCACCCTGAGTAAATCTTTAGATTTTTTTAAAAAACCTTTTTTCCAGGCATTACTCTAATTCACTTCTCTATTAGAAAGACATTCTACACACCCTGTATAATGACATATGTCTAGAAATAATCCACAAGAGTGAGTCTTGGACTCGGTCAGACTGATAAATATCTGCAGTTATTTTGAATTTATAATGAAGAATTTAACTTAATAGTGTTGTACAAGTTCATGCAGAGCAACCTGCTGATAATCAAGAGGCTGAAACATACTTCTTTCTTGGTGGGAGTTCTGTCATATACACTTTAAGAGAAAATTAAATCTGAAAAGCCCATCATTTTCACAAATAAAAGATTTTGCTCAGAATTACTTTTTTTGAGAGTTAGAAAGTTCCATGTACTTCAATGTTTTCCAAATTTTCAGAGGAACATGCACCTCAAGAACACTTTCAATATGTTTTACTTCAGTGATCATAGTCTTTGGTTAAGAATAAATACCAGGCATGAACATCAGGTTTGTAAGAATGCTGCATGTAGAGGTGTCTAACCTTGGCTGTAAAAGTTGATCAGATTCAGCCTGGAAGGTCAGAACTGGCTGAACAGACCTGCCTTATATACCACTGCTTTGGAGTCAAAACAATTAGTGTAACTGTTTTAATAAAATCTCAGTTCTTTCAGGGTAATCGCTTAATAGTATTGCCAAACCAGGCATTGAGGATGTAACATCTAAGCTAAAATTCAGTGATTCAGTCATGAGCTTTTATCAGATGTTTGAACCAGATCTCTAATAAACGGATCAGTAACACTTTTTTCAACACTAAAAACCCCTAAAAGCTGCATCTCAAGCTCCTGCTGTTGTTGTACTTCAAGGATCAGACAGACATTTCTAAGATGGATTTTAATTTCATGAAACATTGCTTTGGTAAAGATCTCATAGGATTCTGTGATCTAACCATAAAATGAAAGAGTGAAGGTAACCTGTCTGTATTAGAATTTCCTCCCAGGAAAACCCCAAACTTTTGTTTTAATTCTTTTTTTAATGGCTGGAGAGCAATTGAGTTGGCCGGTTTTAGTAGGGTTATTACGATTGACAAGAGATTGGACAAGCAAACACGAACGTGATGAAGAACTTCACAAGCAGGGGCTTTGTGGCATGATTCACTCCGTATGCACTTGATACTGTTAATACTTGGTGTGTGATGTCTCTCCGTGCTACGTTCCTATCTCTTACAACATTTGAAAGTTTCACTAACAGCAAGACAGATATTGATAACCAAAGAAAAGGGGTAAGTAAAGGAAGAGAGAGAATAAAATGAAATAAAGCTTTCTAAATAGAAGTGCTGGGAGTAATAAAAATAACACAGGAAAGGAAAACCTGCTTGCAAATAGGGTATTGTCCAAAGTTACTATACAGAATGGTTTCAATTTATTTCTTTTGTTTTGGTTTTGTTTTTTTGGTTCTGTTTGTTTGTTTCTGTAGATGCTGGCTGGAAAAGCCATGTGGCAAAATTCAAATGAGCATTAGCAAGGACACCAAAATTGTCAGTGCAATACTCACCTAAATTGCAGTGGACTGCACACATTTCACAGCTTAAAACAGACCACGTCTTTGCAAGAAGGGTAGCACCATGACTTTGCATGTCTTATATGGATTTTATGGTTAGCAGCTAGGTGTGCTAAAAAAAGGCAGGTTTTCACTTCTAAAAAACTTAAAAGCCACATGTCATGAAAGGCTTTTAATCAATATTAAGAGGTACTCATGCAAATACAGGCGCCAGCTTTTTTCCACAAGATCTACGGTGCATCAGTTATAGAGTCTCCATCCCTCCTCAGAAACTTGAATTTTCTTTTATGCCTGGGCCATTATAACTAGAGTCACTGCCAAATCCAGGTCTCATGAATGCACAATACTTTTCACTTTTGGTTAGTCACCATCACTTCAAGCCAACATTCCTCTTTTGATGTTGTGCTTGATCAGCTAGTTTTCGCAAGGCACTTTTCCCCCCAGTGAATGTAGTAGATAGCGTAACTAAGCTTTTTCCAGGATTCTGCATTCTACAGTCAGCCTTCAGGGACGTTAAGTTTAAGAGTAAGGAAACAGTAATTAAAAGTGATTAGGACAAGAAGCCTCGATACTATGAAATGTGGACTCAATTGTCCTTCACACAGGCAGAACAAGGCAGCAGGTTTTGGTTTTGATTACAGCTTTACTTGGGATTTTAATAAACATGAGCCAGTATTCAAACTTTTAATATCCTGCTGCTTAACTATTTCTAAAAAAGCAATCCAGTTCTTTTAAACAGTCCTTGTTTAAAAATTTTAATTTGTTTGGCTCTGTCTCTGCTTAGAGAAGTTGTAGCCTCATGGTAACTCTTTTATAAGTTCATTTCCAGAATCACAAGCAATTGTTTTTTTTCAACTAAGTGTTTCCGCATGTGCCAAAAGTGTCAGGCTGACAGCTTTCCTGCACCATTTTATCTGGTTCCCACAGTAAGTAAGAGAGACAAACACAGGAATGTGTCTAGAGCTGACTATGCCCATCAAGGATACAATGATACTCACAGCTCTTCCAGGAAGCGGAGATTGTGCACAGGGTTTGAGGGCAGCTTAGTAATGTTGTTCATACTGAGATCACTGTAGGGGAAAGCAGACAGAGACTTAATATAGCACACCACAACTGTGGCATCCAGCTGTTCATTCCACACATTTTTAAGTACTACATTAATAAAAATTAGTTCCTCTGCCAGAATTGATGAATCATTGTCTAGTTAGCATGTTAAACATTCCTCTTTCGTCCAAGCACAGCTCTGTCAAACCAAATACAGGCTGTAGCATGTTCCTCATTTCCAGAGATTTTGAAATGTTTTATCACGGTCTATAAATCAGCTGGAACACTAAACAACACTTCTAGTTGACATAATTTTAATAAAACACTGTACTGTGTTAAAATTTACTTGGAGTAGTAAAGAATACTATGATTTTTGTTGTTGTTGTAGCACTGTAGTACACTTGGTTTACTACAGTAGACAGGCAAAACCAAACAGATACAAAGTATCTGCATCATCCTTAAAATTTCATGAGTTTGAAACGCCTTGCTTTTGCTGTACAGCCTGTTACCTGGTCATATTGAGCTGCCTTGCCTCACATAGGCACATCAGGTATCCCCAAAACCCAACTCGATTTATAGAAATGACATATTTTCAAATAATAAACATTCCCTTTTTGAGTGCTCTTTTGTTACAGGTACTCAAATTGCATTAAATAAGTGAAATGAACCATAAAACAAGGGTGTAATGTGATCCTGTTCTGTAGCACACTTCCTGGTGGGGTTCCACGGTAGTTCCTGGTACAGGAAACTACCAGCCATATCAGCTCTGTCAGAGCTCATTCAAGCTATGTTTTAGACTAAATTTCATATAATACCCTTTTATTCTTAACTTGCCTTTTCATTGTTTTCCATTATCTTCCCCATGCCCCACAGTGTCATTATAATTGCTTTTCATTAAGTACCAAGACTGTAAACAAATTGCATAATAAAATTCTGTGTGGAAGATACAACTTATACAACTGTATCAAAATTTCTGTAGATTCTTAAAATAAAATTAAGAGCGACTTGCATATTTTATGCAAGTGTTATACAGTAATTTAAAACTCGCCACTATTTAAACACATCTTTGCATTTGTAGCAGCACTGATAGTTTCCACCTACTTTGGGTAGTATTTAGATAACTTTATTTCTTCCAGCTGTTGAGAGCTTACAAGGTAAATAAGTTATCTGTACTTTGGTGGGTAAGCATCCTATTCCTACTCCATCTAGTTTTTATTACTCACAGTCTGTTTCCTATTACAGAATATATGCTTTTAGTCAGCATAGTTAATTTAGATGTTTGATCTTTTGGTGAATTTTAAATTGTATAATTTAAAAATATACTTCACATAGAGATTTTGAAATAAAGGAAATGTGTTAATACTTTACAACAATTATCAAATCACTGTTGAATAAGGTTTCTGCATTCACTTTGAAATCAAAGTATAATTTGAGAAATGTGTACTTATTAAATTCATTTTTTACTGTAATACTTTATCACCTAATTCTTTCATACTGTTTAGCAGGTTATTGCCCTTTCACTTTGATAAAGGCTCAAAGGATTTATTCTGGCAAGGGAACAAAAACATGGATTTAGTTGGCAAAAGAAAAACTCATCCAGGTAGTGAATTATATACTACTGAATATTAAGATAAACCCAATATTTTAACAAGATCATTTTGATTATGATATTTTCAACACATGTGTTAATGGGTTTTTGGAAACATGCCAAATCACATTTTAGACCTAAAAAGCTAGCCCTGGTGGAAGATGGGAATGATTCCTCTTCAGATACACACGTATTTAGGGCATTCTACAAACCCAGCACTAACCAGTGCTCTGGCTGACCAGAAAAAACCTGAAGCCTGCTTTTCCAGCATATTAACTTCTATTACTAGTAGGCAGTACTTGTCTGCTTGTATCACCCACAGGACCCCATGAGGAACCAGTCAGAAGCAGTCTACTGACCAGACCCTAACATCTTAAGAGGATTAGAATAAAAGAAGGTGGCTTTCATTATGTGCTTTGACGCCCAAGGAGAAAATCAACAAGTGCATTTTCCGTAACAACATCTTTAGACCCCAGAGGTGGATTTGCCAACACTGACCTGCTATGTCCTAGTCTCCTTTTTGGACTCCACTCATGTGGTAAAGTATGCGTCACCACATCATACGACAGAGGAGAACCTCTCCTTTTTCCCACTGTACACCACAGCAATTTCTAACTCTTTTTGAACCTACCAGTTATATAATTTCCTTCTGTTAGATTGCTTACTTTTTTTCCAGACGATTCTTTTCTTGGAACATAACACATAAAGGTGTTTTTGTGCAACAGAACTACTAAACCTTACCTATGCATATTTCACAGAATCATGGAATTGTTTGGGCTGGAAAAGACCCTTCAGATCATCCAGTCCAATCGTTAACCCAGCACTGCTATGCGTTCATCACTAAACCATGTCCCTAAGTGCCACATCTATGCATCTTTTAAATACTTTCAGGGATGGTGAAGGTAACAGAAATTATTTCCCAAGCTCTTGCTCCATGATGTCTTTTTGAATTCGCTTTTAACATAACAGCAAATAATAGACATTCTAGTCTATGTTGGCAATGTGCTTTTCTTGTAGCTCTAAGGGTTTAAGAATATAAGGCAGACTACAGTAGGCAAGGGTAATATATTTGATGAGGCTAGCTGATACAGCTGGAAAAACTGAGAAACTTTCAGGCACAAAAATCAAAATTCTCTACTTCTTCCAGCTGTACCAGTTGGCTAAATAGGTGACATTATTTCTCCCTGAAAAAACACACATCCCTTACACTGGCAAAGCAGTAGTTTGTCTGTGCTCACAGTTTTTAGATTCAGAATATTCTTTTGTTTCAGAATTATCATGGATGCATTGAATGAAATTTTTGTTCACTGGAATGACTAAGGGAGAGAAGCGCCATGACCCAAAGCTACTTCTGGGGGGATGTTCAGGGACGTGAGACAAACAAAAAGAGTTAATGCAATGCAATCAGTCACTGGGTCTCGTGTGAGCAATACTGCAAAATTTGGGCTTCTGAACAGAAATTCCTCACAGTGCTCTAGAGACAAATAAAAGAGGTTCCCAGCATTTTGGTTTGCTAGCATTTTGGACCATGCTGCCAAGAAGACATGGCTAGGATGAGATTTACAGCCATTAGCTACATCAAGCACAGCTAACAGCCAAAAACAGCTAGGTGGCAAACTCTAGGGTTACATATTATTACTATGAAAACCAATAACAATTGCAGTGGGTATGTCTTATGTCCTGCACCTTTGAAGGTTTCATTCCTTCAAATGGGTTTTCTGATTTCTCCTTTCAGTGCTAGCCCATCAAAATTAGCAATTTGCTCTCTCTAGGAAAGAGAAGGGGATGAAAGATGGCTTGCACATCAGTATTTGCAATGAAATGCTCAAAAATATTAAAATCAAGGTACTGGATCTTTAACTATCCTCAGTGGAATGGTTCTGATTTTGTATCAAATCTTGGTAGACTCTTACAAACTACAGTGATGAAAAACTTAGAATTATTTGAATATTGAAAACCTTTAAATACCTGTGCGTAACAGAACTACTCCCATCTCCCAGCATCACAGCACATACAAACCCCACTGATGTCAGTAGGAGAAACATGGTATGAGAATACCCTAAGTTTAAAAATCTCGTAATAGAGACAGCAATAGTACCAGATCTACCTTGGTGAAAACCACCATGAGCTGCCATATTGTACTGAGAAGATAATATGTTCTTTTGAACAGTGAGATAAACACATTGTCCCTTCTCCCATCAGCATTCCCCCAGCCTGTTTCCAGCTGCAGACTATAAAAGCAACAAACCAGCAAATGAAACTTCCATCTTTTCAAAAGATAAGAAGCTTTGCTTCAGTGACTACATTGGCAGCATGGCTCCCTATAATGATATCTTAATAATACTCTGTGCCAATCAATCCCCATGCTGTGCCTCTGGTGACTTGTTAAAGGAATCCTATCTCTGACAAAATATTTGAAGACCAGAGAATATTGAAAAATGCACCATGCATCTATCTTTTTTTTCTTGGTGAGTAGATGAGCAAATTCTGAGCATTTGCAAAACAGCATCCAAGAAGGCAAATATGACAGGTCTTTGTTCCCTCCAGTTTTATTGTCCATGCATGAACACACTGAAAAAACATCCAGTTACCATCTTCAAACTGAGTAGTTCACAGTGAATTCCAGAAAGCCAGTAAAACAAGTTAAGTGAACTAGTTCTTAACATATAATAGATGAGTCTGCAGGCCACATTACTAACCTTTTATTAACTGTTTTTACAAGAGATGTTTCAATGACTATTCATCTTGGAAGATCAGTTTTTCACATTGTATTTATGTCTTTTAAAGGAGAACAAAAGTATGCCTATGGATACACACAAAACTTCTACTAGGCTAAAAGTCTATTATACTGAATGGTACAAACTTGTCTACCTATTCCAGGTATAATACAGTAATCCAATATTGAAGACAATTTTGTAGCCTATTTTTTTAAACAGTTGCAACATGTTTGATTTTTAGAAAATTATCAAGATTTATTCTTAGGATTATTAATTTTGATTCTTCTAAGCTTGCCTTATCCCAACAAGATGTATTAACAATTCTTTTTTATGAAAGTCTCTGAAAGATAAAGCACTCACATAAAATACTGACAATAGATTGAACGTAGTCCCTTAGTTCTTGCCAGCTGAGAACAGTTTCTAAACTAAGACAATTTCCTTAATTCAGTCACAGCAAAATTTGACAATAGCTTCCCTGTAGTAACACAAAATAATGAAAACAGGTGAATCCTACTTCTGCTCTTCCCTAGCTCTGCCTATCTTTTTAACACAGCACTCTTGTTTCTAGTATTGGCAGGATACTAGCTCCACTGGACAATGGAATAATACGTTGACTATTAACTGCATGCCATCTACTAATGCAAATGCTTCATCTTTTATGGAAAATATCTTCATCTGATACAGCTGCTTTAAGGAGATAAGTCTGCCAACACTGTAGCAATAGTAGCTTGTATTTGTTACAAATAAATTGCTATAGATATTTTCATTTGAGGGTATCAATAAATAAATAGAATAAGAATTACCATCATTTTGCAGAAAGGAAACTAAGAGACCTAATGGCTAAGTGACATGTTCACGGTCAGATGTTTATACAACACAGAGGAAAATGACACTGATGATGATTTGTCCAGCACCCTTTTCATTAGATCACACTGTCCAACCATGGCATTCACAACAATTTACCAAAGTACAATGCATAAGCTGGCAACAGACTCAGAAAAAAAGACCATATTTTCATTTTAATGTTCCTAGATTACATTATCTTTCAAAGTCAACATGAAAATTGCTAGTCATGTATTTGCATGTTTAATACACTCATGCAGAGCAGCACAGGGCAAAGTATGAGCATACATAAATAAGCATTTTAAGTGCTTTCTGACAATTAAACCATAGCAGTTCTCCTCATAACTAGCTTCAAACTTTATCTGGGGTTCTTTGAAGGATCCTGTAGTAAACTACGATTAGGATATGAATTCCCACGAAATTATTCACATTTGAAGAGTACATCTTTGTATTTGGAAAAATCTTCTGGAAGAAGAAGTAGTAGATTAGCAGGAAGAAGCAGTAGAGAGAGCTATTCTAGACATTACATAGAGTAGGAAATCTCACTATTCAAGGTAAACAACAAGTGGCAATAGCAACGATATTTCTGCCCTTCTGCATATTGATAATGACAAATGCTAATATTAAGTATTTAAAAATTCATTATCCTATGTAATATTATTTGCAATAGCAAATTAACAGCAACAGATTCCATGCTACAGGTTTACATGGAAGGAGTGTAAGGCTAAAAGAGGATTGCTTGTTACACATCTGCTACAGAAAATTTCTGCTACTTGACATTGAAGCTCACTCTTTTCAGAGACCCAACTCCTTTGTATTAAAACATGCCCTGCAAAAAGCAAATGATGTTGTGTGGTCACGTGAGAAGAGCCCCTGCAATGAGTCTGTGTGCCTGCACACCTCACAGAGGGTTTTACTCCAGTAAATGGACAGTACTCCCTCTGTCCCTTTCACAGCTTTCCTCAGCACACCAGTGGTGCTTGCTCCAGCCACTGCAATTGTAAATAGATATATATGGTAAGGATCAAGCACCTTGAACTTAGGGACACCTCAAAGGTGATCCAGTAAGGTCAGAAGGGCTCTGTGTACATCTCTTCTGTGCTGTTGTGTATTGGCCCATAACATGGGATCCTGGCAAACCTGGCTGACAGGTCACATCTGGATTCAACACAAAGTAGCAAAATGCTTTGGCCAGACTTTTGCACTCCCAACACCTGTCACTGAGTTCCTCTGATGTCACAGACAGCAAAATTTGGCTTATTACTGCACCAGCTCTGTAACAGAGTCATTTTAAACACCATGCATTATTCCTGAACATAGGCAATTCTGCCATATAAACAACCATCAAAGTCTTACTTATATCTAGCCTGCAGAACATTTGTAAAGCAAACAGTACGTGCATGATTAATCTTTTCAGGAAACAATTTTGCCATTCAGTTTATCCAAGACTCCAGCAGAGGGAGCAGGGCAGAGCAAACAATTAGGGTCAAAAAAAAGAAAGTAATGATCAAAGATCAGATCAAACACACCCAGTGCTGAATTAATCTGACAAGTATCTGACATTTCATTTTAGGTATAAAGATTCTGCCTCTCTGCTTTTTTGTTAATATCAAATTCCTGTTGCTCACTAGATGAAATTAATCATTTATTTTCAAAGCTGATTCATGGCTGTTCATTTGAGGCTGAAGACTCAGTTTGCTAAGGAAAAATTACCAGGCTAAGTTACAAAATCATTCCAGCATGTCAATCATTTGCTGTACTTAACTCACATATTAAAAAACTTAAATAACTAAAGGAGCATTTTATAATACAGAAGCCAGCAGAAGCAGTTAAAAGAGGACTGAATGGAATTCCTCTTCTGCCCATGCCCACAGATTGTATTAGCACATTTTTACTTTCTGTTACTGCTTGTTTCTGCTGCACTAGTTCAGACTATATGAGTACTGCATATTTGATTAATCTTGTTCAAATACTGAAACAATATACAACAGGAAAATAATATCAGGTTTTATTGTAATTTATGAAGACAACTATGTTGTACCAGCATGTTTATTGTGTTTTTCATCATTACCTGTTTGTTTATCAAGTACTGTTTATCTTATTTTGATGAAGAACAGCACAGTTAAATTGACAAAAGATATTTATTATATTCTTCAAGTCTCAGAAGAAGAAACCCTTGGTTTCAGAATATTTTCTGCCACTCCAGATGTTGATTATTTTTATAACTATTTGCTACATAAATTACAAAAATACCTTTTTATTTTTTTTTCCCTGAATGACTAGACACATTCACCCATTTTAGAAACTGGGGGTCCAATTTTCTTCTAATTCCCTGTCTATAATTTCATCCTTCTGGTTTCAGTGAGGCTGTTCCTAAATTATGGTTATTTATATGAGAAGAGCATGTACCAAAAGCACAGCATAGTTTGTTTATTGATATATTACACCTTGTCTACAGCAGAAACTAAATCAAAATATATCTGAGTGTAAACAAAGATTCAAAATATAACCCTAAAGTTATAAAGTACAAATTTTTAAATTAAGTATTATGGGTCACCAGTCAGCTGGTCTGAATACCTAACCATAAATTATGTGCAGCACAGATTATATGTTACACAAACCAATTTTAAAACTCATCTTCACCAAAATACCCAAGATTACTTCTGCGAGGCTGCTGAGGGTGAAAATTAATCATGATTAGCCTGATTTTGTTCGTAACAAGATATAGTGTGAGTAATTTATTTTGTGCATTCTGATTTGCCTCAACTCAACTCCACAGCATGGATTTGAAGAATTTAAAGCCAAACAGCTTTGAGAACATCTGCTGCAAACGCATTTCAACAGTGATGGTGTAAGCATGAGTATCTGGAAATCTGTGCACAACAGACCTGTATTCAGGGCAGGAAATACATATCCTACATTGCACAGTGCAAAGATCCCAGAGGTACAGATGAGTGAGCTGGGTCCAGAGCTGGAAGACACATTACCATGTTAGGTGCCCTCAGAGAGACTAATTAGCCCAGGTACAGCAGGATGATGCTATGATTGTTCCAATCTCACAACACAGGGTCTCTGCACAATGCTACTTTGTGTGACATAATGTAGCAGGTGTTCTGAATATACACATTTGGTATTCCCAAAATAGTTCACTGCAAAATTCACACACTCTGGGTGAAATTCTGGTTTGGTAAAAGAGATGGCAAAAATATAAGTCAGCAAAGACAAGACTGCACCCCTTTGATCTCCTCTGATCTTCTGATCTTTTTTTTTCGTTTTTTTTTTCTGATGATTATTTTGCTACTCTTATCTTATAAGTTTCCATTTTCCTATGCATTGGTGCTGAATCATAGACTCAGAATCATAGAACTGTTTAGGCTGGAATAGACCATTAATATTATCATGTCCAATCATTTTAGCAGAGCACTGTCACTTCTGCTTTTATTACTGTTTAGTTGTACCTTGTGTTGTTGAACAGTAATTGAAGAGTTTCAGCAAAGAAAATGATGCTATGCTACATTACACCTACTAGAGTTCTACTTTGAAGTACCAATCTGATAAATTTTGTGCTGTTGCTTAGCTGAAATAATTATTTACAGAATCTTCTCTTTATTGTGTGGACAACCCAACGGCTGCCATATTATCAACACACTCAGTATCATTCAATGTTGCTACCAAAAGAATTTCTCCTGATGTCCCCCCTAATCCAGAACTGCTCATTACTTGTGAGGATGCTGCTGAACCAGAGTTGGCAACTGATCTGTATCTAAAAAAATATCCATCAGGAAAAAAATTTGGTTTTAATTGAAATCAGTTCCCTGAATTGGTACCTTGGTGTTTGTGCCTCCGCAAGCCCAAATACAGAGGAGAAACACATAAGAAAGAGGAAGCAGAACTGGTTAATTTCAGTTGACAGTTTTGGCTTGGACTAATGCAGGCTGATCTTATGCCTAGGATGCAAATATTGTAAACATTCTTCAGATATAGGAAGTTGTGAATTTTTTTTTATATGCACATCTTCCCTTTATGTCTGTCAGAGCTTGTTTGCGGAAACACAATAGGCCTCCAGATCTGCCAGCTCCTGGCTGGCTGACAGCCTCTTCCAACACTTCCTACAGAGCTCAGAGGAATGACAAAGCTGTCAGATCTTTCCTGACAGATTGAACATCCAAATTTCTACAACAGTAAGTGCCAAGAAATACGCAGCTTGATTCTTACAAAGATAATGCACTTGTAAACACTCTATTTCTCCATCATGTTTTTGTTGTAACATGTAACATGCAACATGTAATGTTTTCTTTTTTCTTAAGTACTCAAAATTCACTTTCATCATGAGATACCTTCACATGGACTGGTATAAAATAGTCTTAGTATACATAAATACCAGGTCCTTAACCTTATACTGACACCACTCAAACCCAGTCTCCTCACATTTTCTTCACTTGTAACTGATCAGCTGCCCTTCAGATAGACAGACTACTGAAATACCTGAGCTACCTTTAAACAATCCAGGTCAAGGAGCAGGGTTGAGATGCTCTAAGTCACCCTACCAAGGAGAAATCTCCAGTAGAGAGACCTCATGTGTTGTATTGGACTGGCACATATTTTTCATGTGCTTATACCAACATAATCATCAGGGGAAAGAGCTGCACTCTTTCTAGCACAAAAATGCCTTCTCTTTTGAAAAATTACTTTATTTTACAACTTAAATTAATGGGATCAGAGCTTTACAATTAATATGTGGAGGCAAAATACTTCAGAATTATTTCTACTGAGCTCAGCTAGGCTGTTCAGAACATAAGCCAGTATTTAGTAGGAGTAGAGGCAGCACTCTGATCCAGAAAAAATGATCCCTGTTTCCTTCCTTTTATTCACAGAGTTTACATAGTCCACTGTTCAGCAACCTCATTTTGAGGCCAATGACCCACACTTCTTGTGATTGTTATGATGATCAACAGAAAATCTCTTCAGGGCAAGCAATTAACTGGTGCTGTTCAGTCAAATCCGTTGCCCTGTCGCTGATTCAGTCTTCAAGTATGAGTTTTGGATCTTCCTGGAGACAATACTGAACAATATCACAAAACATCAGTAGCCAAAACAAACCTCTACCAAATGTAACCTGTTGCTGCCAACTCAATTGCACTTGTGTGCATATGTGAAATAGTGTGCCCTTATACTGCACGGGTCTGGTCTGCCTATTTTGCCCACAAAATGAGCTTTCCAAGATCTCTTTTATTTAGCTATTCCAAATGTTATAAAAATGTTGGAAACAATCAGTTGCCCCATTATTGACATGTCTTAAAACCTCTAATACAGCAAATCAATGTCAGCACGAGAACAGTGCCTGGGGGTAAACACCTGGCTCTACTGACTCTGGTAGCAAAACTCCCAGTGACTCCCATGGATGGAAGACATCATCCCAGGCCTACGAGTTCCTAATGCCAAGTTCTACCCAATAGGGAGTATTTCATGGTTGTGGAAATTACGCAACAGCACATTGGCTTGCCTGCAGTAGTGCATGTTGTACTGATAGGTTCAGGTGGAAGTTTTCTAAATATTTTTTTCAGGCCTTTTATAATTTCTAAAATCTGTTGAGTTAAAGGCAAGATGTCATGTGGGTCACTAAGGAGTGGAAAATGTGACATTTTCTGCTGTTACAGCCTTTCTTTGTTTTCTGTTTGGTTGTCGTGACTGATCCAATCTTTTTGGTACTTAACTTTTCATTCCTGGTGTTTTTCAAAGTGATGAGCTGATTCTGCTAATTTTTCCTTTCTCACCCTCTCTTTTTCATAGCCTTTGCTCAACTTTTCTTTAACATCAAGTTCAGGTTTTCAGTCAGCTCCATCAGAAAACGAGAAGAATTACTCAGAATAATACACAGTGTGATGGAGTGAGAGACTGAAATGTTAATGGTTAAAGGCTCAAACAATTGGCCATTTGCAGAAGCAGTGGGTGCTTTGCCGACAATGAGCAAGGTAACAGCCCAGGGGCAGAGGGTGTGAGCACCAGAGGATGACCACCAGAAATCAACCCCTCTTTAGCAAGAAGCTGGGATTTGAGCCAGGTGAGGGAAGAGGCTGATAAGAAGCAAATCCTGGGAGGGGGGATAGTGTTTTTATCATGTCCTCCCTTACACAACTGGCTCAGGTGTAACACTTCCCTCTGGGGGAGATACTGGGACATTCATACGTAGGTCTGAAGGCGTTCATCTCTTCTGATGGGGCATAATTGGCTCAACTACTCCAATGAGAGGCAGCTGTCATGTTTAGGTGTCATAAACCATCAAAGATCCCCAAAGCATCCCCAGACTCATTTCTAGGTCTTTCCACCAGAAGACTGCACATGATCTGACAATGTAAAATTCCCCCCACTCCCCCAGAGGAGGTACCTGGGCTTTCCCACCTGAACCTCACCATACCTTAACCCATCGAACTTTGTGTTTCCTGGGCTTCCCCCACCCCTGGAAGATCATGACTGTGACCATCACTTGGCTCAGCAGACATCTAAATTGCAGCAATCAAGTTGCATTGCTAGATCCATGGGCGGTAATATCTTTCTACTCTTACCCTTTCTTTCTTTCTTTCTTTCTTTCTTTCTTTCTTTCTTTCTTTCTTTCTTTCTTTCTTTCTTTCTTTCGTCTTCTCACTTCTTCTCAAAATACATTGTAAGCTAGACAAAAAAAATTTCAGTCAATGCCTTGTAAATGCCTTTGTATGTCTGGATAAGTTAAAATTGCCTAAGTTTATTTAAAATTTGCCAAGTACCTTATTCTACCTTAATGTTCCAAAGTTTGCAAGTGAAAGTTTGGTACTGAACATCCTGAGAATTTTGTTTACTCCCACGCATTACCCAGAGCGAATCAAACAACATTCCCCCAAACCTGTGGAGCGGAGTGGGGCGTAAGAGATGGTTCTTTCTGGGTGAAGATGCACCATCCTTTTTTAAGAACTAGAAGCCTTAGACAATCTGGGAGTTCTCCTATAGGCTTCATTTGCTTTGTGATGAACAAGTAGCACAGCTGAACACCACAACACCCAACTGCTACATGACAGTGGCTTCTTATGACCACTGGTCACCTTGCATGAGACAGTACCTGCCACACGCTGTTACTGCTGCTCTCCTTCCCCAAATGGTGGCAAAATGGATGCCAGCCGGAAAATGGTGCACACAGAAATGAAATATGGGACAGAAGTAAAATCAAAGCAGTCACTGAGCAGAAGCAGGTCTTATCCTAAGAGGTGCTGGCCTATTTTCCACATTCTGCAGAATGCTGTCAGCCTTCCTTTCCCTTCATGAGGAGTTTGGAGTTGGTGGGACGCACAATGATATCTTCTTCACACCACACACTGCGTATAAAGAGACTACAGCAGCTCACATCCTGGCTTTGTTCTGTCCCACGTGGGGAGCGATGTGAAGATTAGAGGTGAAGGATATCCCCTCAGTCATGGCCTTGGCATTTGAATCTCAACTTTCACATACTTGTGACAGGCTGAAGAAGACATGGTTTTACATACATAAATACTGTTGCTATTAAAAGGACCACAGAGGGGATTTTGTGGGCATTTGTTCTGACTGAAAACCACAAATCTCCCAGGAACTTCATGAATAAAGCCCCAGCATATCCTTGCATAATCCACCAGAGATTCCAGAGATCCCTTTTACCAGAACTGTGCAGCAGGTTCTGCCACTTTTTCGTTTGTACAATTTTATTAAGTTCTTCAGAATTTTCATCTTGAATCCTGCTAATTCAGAAAAGCATGGGCAAAAGCAAGGGCTTCAAGCCATCCTGATCTTCAATTAAAACCCCTTTAACTAAGACATGATCCTCTAAGGTTCATCATCTTTTTTTTCTAACTGAATCCCATAATGGACATATTTTAATAAAATCATGTGGTTTGAAAACAGGTTTTTAAAGAACCAAAGAAAAGAAATAACATAGAATCAGGTTTTAAAATGTCTGTAGAATAAAGGACATTATTTCAAAAAATTAAACTCAGGTGATTTGTCTTGTCACATGTATAATATATGAAATTCCTTTTCTTTGAAAGCCAGTGTTAGAGAAGGAAATGGTAGCATCGTTAGCAAATGCTACAGGGCAGAGAGTCTTTCTTGGGCAATTTTTCAACTCACTAGAATTTTCAAACTCGTATTTTGCCATTTCCAGCTCTGATATTAAAAATCTATTAGCAGAAAGCCCATTGAAAAACTGACCATGAGCACAAGAGACTTTTTCTGGAAACACTTCTATTCAGTTCTCATGCCTGAACAAAAGCAGATTGGCACATTCAGTTATATACAAACGCCTTTCAAAGGGGCCACCCCCCCTTTCCCAAAGCCACGCGTTTCAGGGCTCTATATGCTGAAGGAAGCCAGTGAAAGGTTTAAAGGGGTGGGGAGACCAAGGGCTTCCACCAAGATCCTTCAAAGTCCTCGTCTTCTATAGTGGGAGGATTTCCCTCTAAATCCGTTTCAATAGCATATTGATGGCTTTGAAAGCTTAAATGGCATTTGTCAACCATCAGTAAATCTTGAAAACTGTTTCTGCAAATAGCCCAACTCCAAGTCTCAGATTTTCTCATTAATCTGTACGTAAGGCCACTGAAGACTTTTTCAGAGCCTAGATAATGCCTGGATTAAAAGGTCCATTCAGAAGGGAAAACTTTAGCATTCACCTTGTGTACATAGCCATTTCACCAGCGGTATTCATGGGTTGTTATTTCAACTCTGCATTTGTCCTGCAAACAAGACATTTTGCCACAAAGACTTGGTAGAGACATTCTTCAGTGAATTACTGGAACCTAGTCCCACTATTTGTCATGGTTTGTTATTTTTATCAAGTGTAACCAGTTCAAACAGAAACCCTAGACTGACAACTTTACAATTATGTTACTATTTTAAGACTGGAAGGTATGTTTCTTCTAATTCAACGAAGAACCTGATTAAAGCACAACCTGATTGCTTTATCTAATGAAACAGTCTAAAATTTCCCTCAATCAGATGTCAGAAGCTTTTTGTTTTACATTTAAAGTACAGACAAGAAATTTATATTAATCCTTATTCAACATTTATAATTTATGACAATTTATAAAAAATTTATATACTTACAAGGCTTAATAATTTCTAATATGTTACATACTGCTTTGTGTTCGTCTTTTAGGACAATACAGTTTTAATTTAACTTTCTCCAAATAAAGCAAATAGATAGGCTTTAAACCCTCAAAACCTGTGCCCGTTACACACACAAACTTTTTTTAGGCTGTTCTTACACCCCAAGGATGTTTTTGTTCTCTTCTTTCTTAAGGGTTTGTTTTGTTTTTTTTTTTCCATCTTATATTCAATAGCTTAAACCAGAGCCAAGGTATGAGCTACTTTGACAGGCAGAAGGCATTATTATTAGTAGTAGTATATTGAAATAATATAGCCAAAATATTTATGCACCACAGAAAAGAAGAAAAACAGAACAACACCACACATTGGAGACCCCAGGCAAAGTTTGAGACGACAGTGATGCAATAAATAAATAAAATTAAAAAAATAAAAAAAATAAACAAAATTTTTCAATATTAAAAGAAAAAAAAAATTCAGACCCCATCAAATTTCCCCCAGTCCAGACGGATCTCATTGTCTGAACAAGTTGACCTTTCCACCATACTGGAAAATTTACTGTGAATGTCAAGGACACATAGCCTGGGGATCAACAAAGTTCACTGGACAACCCTCACCAGGATACACAAAGATTACCCTTCCCTATAGGGCTTTTGAAAGGGAGAAGCTTAGTCAAGCCTTTCCCTTTCCCTTTCCCTTTCCCTTTCCCTTTCCCTTTCCCTTTCCCTTTCCCTTCCTTCTCTCTTCGGTTTCAGTCTACCCCTTATTCAAAATCAACAACCATGTGGATTATACTATAAGATAAAGGACTAACTTATACCAATTTTCATGCCAAGTGCATAGTTTACAAATAAAACTTTGTAAGTTTTTGCAAACCCTCTGACTTTTGTCATTGCTTTTCAACCGTGGGCACCTACAAATATTGGGTGCTCCCTTCCTGTCGGCGGTGGGACGTCACAACGTTACACACTTTTTTTGCTATCAAAGGAAGAAACCTTGTAATTTAAATTTGAAAACTCTCTGCAGCTTGGATATGGCACAACAGATCACCCACACTCAGCCCAACTCACTGAAAAACTTATACGAAACCTGTCACACAAATTTAAAAAGAAGGTGTTTTCTACTCCAAATCTCCCCCCTCACACAGGTTACTGTGTTAACAATACTGCAATTCTCTGTGTGTCTTTCAGATTTCTGGGGGAACTATGCCATGGCTCTGGGCTGACTAAAAGTAAATTAAACTGCCAGATCTTTTTAACTGTGGGTCATCACTTCTTAAGGTGGCTTGCCTGGCTCCCAACCAATGCTGTTCACACAGTAGAGGATGCACTTCCTCTAGAGCCCATGTCACATGGAGACACCTCAGATAACCTGGAGTGTCTTAAAGGGCATAAGGCAAGTATGGGTGAGCAACTAAATTACAAGAGAAAATGTATGCACAATATTTATACCAGTGGTAGAACAAGGAAATTAGATGAAGAAATCTGATTCCTTATCTGCACCAGTACAAGTTTTCTGACATCCAAAGACTGTAATGCCTGGTTGGTTATTCAAGGTTTTTCTTTTAGTGAAAGAAACTAGTTTTCTTTACATGGAAAAGTGAGAAGCTGTCTTTACTTTTGTCAGTACATGTTAAGACTTGAGACTTGAATGTTGGACCTTCTTTTATAAAATATAAATGGGTAGATCTTCCTAGAAATACAGAAAACTTCAAAAAAATTAGTAAAATCCTAATGAAAGTGAATGCAATTTAGGCTGTAACAACAATTAAAACACTTGTGAAATCTTTCATCTCTGTAAATCAGTATGTGTTTCCTGAAAGCAGAGCATAGAGAGAGCCCAGTCATGTAGGTTTCCATCTTGTAGTCAGACTCCTTTAGGCTCAATGAGGTGGAACAAGTTTCTCTCCCATACAGTTTCTTAGGTGTGTCCAGATAAAAACCATCCTTTTTGGTAAGGTTAGAGCTCAGGTCAGCTCAGGCTCAATGCTTTGCTGATGGTTTCCAGATGGCTCAGAACAAGGGCAGAGCTCACACATTATCTTCCTTCCGACATAGATCTGACTTCACACATGAGCTGAACTCTTTGGGACTAGAAACGAGTGATATTGGAAAATTGTGAAATTCATAAAACTGTTTTTCTGCACCATTTTGACAATTGTGTATTTCCATATTATCACACGAAAGCAGTAATAGCTCAGCCTCATAATGAACGGAACACTATGGAAGAAGGATAACATTAGTATTTAGAGTCAGTGTTTTACAGTGTTTATCTGTAAGAGTTACAGATAGTCAGATTTCCTCATGGTTTTCATTTGGGAAAATTCTAAGGATTTAGGAAACTAATTTCTGTGCAACTCAAAAAGAGGCACAAAATCAACCACCAGTCCTTCCTCAGGTCTGTGAATAACAGCTGTAGGAATCTAAACTCTAGCTCACATCCTACAGAAAAAGTGACGTAATTCAAAAGTCTGAGACAGAATTGCTGTGTCTTCTCTTGAGAGGGCTGGGGAGCAACTTCTGCCCACCCATATGCAAGAAGGATGTTTATTGCCAACAGGTGGGGGGAATTACATGCTTGCTATCTTTTCCCTTCTGCACTTTTTGTACAGCAATATTCAATTATGCAGTACTTTTCAAGGAACAATATAAAGAGTTAACTGCTAAGTAGGAGTTGAGGAGACTGTAGAGTGGGAGACAAATTAATTTTGCTGTGGCACTAAGCAATGCAATAAGGAAATAAAGAAAATACAGGTTTGAATATCAAATCAATGCTTTATCTATGAGGTGGTGCTGCCTCCTTAAGCAAAACGAATAAATATTGCCAGGCTAAACACAACTCTCAGTGGTATTTCAATGAATGCTTCTACTTTTTTTATAAGTCTTACATCAGTTTTTATTTTTGTTACCATGTTCTCACATTCAAACTAACAGCTTTTGCCATCACATGGTTTGCAATACAAACACTGTAGATGATCACAATATCAACATATTTTAGGATGTAGAAAGACAACTGAAAGAATTTTTATATACTTCAGTTTAAGACTGCTATCATACAAGAACAGAGCTTTTTTTTTTCCCTCCAAATACTATTCAATGCATCTTGCTGGCAGGGGAAATTAATTTTCTGAACTGTGTCTTTAAAGGACATTATTTTTTTAATAGGAGTGTCTTTGAGATAGAACACATGCCCCTGTTTCTCTATCCATACCATAAAATGTTTTTCCCATTCATCACCAATAGCTGCTTTTTTTTTCCTATGAAAGCTTTTATAGAGCCTGCCTCAATATTTTAGCTGTTCTTGACATAGTGGATCCACAATCCCAATTATGGTTGTGGACTGCAATACATCTGTAACATAAATGATCAACAAAGTCCTTAAGCTTATCTGACTTTTTAAATAAAACTTTGAAAATACAAAGAGCTAGGTGGACAGAATTATTAAGCAAGCTGGTTGTAACTGCCTGTTGAACTAATCAATTCATATAAATACGAGGAAACATAGGGGAAGACAGATATTAAAAATTAGGTATTCTGCAGTCTATGGAATTCAGTAAGATCTGAATGAGTAGTTTGCCTGGATAAAGATGACATTCCAGTATGTTTGCATATTAAGGGTTATACCGTGAAACTCAGCATTTTGCAAGACATCTTGATTTATACTGAAGTAGAATGGCCAAAGCCAAGGAGGAGGGACAGGTCCCAGGAAACTCAGCTGAGCCATACTACACCATAGTGCATGCGTCAGGCTAACAGTCACAGTTCAGACCCACAGAACCACACAATTGTTACCTAATAGAACCAGGAGACTGGGATATCCAGTAATTTGGCTCTGGCTATTGCTGCAGAGTTTTTGATTTCACTGTTACGGCCTCAGAAATCCTCATCTTGAAGCCTTATGGCAGCAGAAGATCCAGACGTTAACTAACCACTGAATTATTCTAATGCAATCATGGAAAAAGTTTATTAAAATGCCTTGTGAAATCAAACAGCATCCTCTCAGAATGGCAGACGTACTGTTTACATGGGATACGGGTTTTCCATAAAAGAGAACAGAAACTAAATATATTAAAACTCATGTGAAATTAGTCTTCAGAAACATTTAGCTGTGTAACATTATAGACCATGGTGAACAATGATATCCCAGCCCAAAAAAGCACTTTAATCAGGGCCTCTCTCCTATGGCACCATCCTATTTTCAATTAACAATGCTTTCAGATGAGCCAAAAAGGGTACTTTGCTCCCACCATTACAATTTCTGCTATTCTTTTCTTTACCGCTTACAAAAGCATGAAAGCATTGGATTGCTAATTACTTTTATCTGGCCTATAGGAAAATTAGTTTATCTTCCTGATCAAAGCAAATTAGGCAGATCATGGCTGATTAGAATGCAACAGTAAAATCTCCATACTTTCTATTCCACCCCCTTTTCTCTCAGAAATGGGGCCTGTGTCAAATATGTAGGTATTTCCCACGGCCAGTCTGGACTCGGTTTCCAACGGGCTCTGGGGCTGGGACAATGGTTCTTACACAGACACTGAAGTTCTTTAGTTCAGTCATTGTGCAAGTAAAGAACTGGTAACCCCTTAGCTAGCATTTGATGAAACATCTAGATTTACATATTTCCCTAATTGCATTTTTTGAATGTGAGAGAGATTTATCTGACCAGAGTTAAATGCCTCCTTTATTATACTACTGAAAATACAAACCTATGCTCTCCAGGCAGAGTTGCACTTGGTTCTAATCCCAGCATTAAAACGTTGGTTTCCTCTACACTGGGACAAAGCGATGCCTACCTTTACTTCTCAAAGCACTATCTAAAGAAGGCTTGACTACTTGCTCCCAAGGTGGCTGCTGCATTACATTGCAAAACTGAATACCATTACTCCTTCTAAGTAACTGCGTTTTCTATCACTCTAGTATTTTACCCTTCACTTTTTACCCTTCATAACTCATTCCTCCTCAATTTGTGTTCTATGGCTTTAACAGATGAAAGCCAAGCTATACTGCTACTTTATTTATAACCAATTACTATAAATTAACAGTAAATCTCACATTTAGCTCCATTTAAACATCACTATGCAGCTGCCCATTTGAAAATAAAATGGTTGCCTTCTTTCACTTCAGTGGGCACAATACAAAACATCCATTGAGCTTTTCCTTTATTGCAGCTGCCAATGCCCAGCCGACTTTTAACAAACCAACCAAGCGGAATAACAATGCAGCTGCAACATTTTATGGTATTTCTGTTAGTTCTCTTTTGAGACTGAAGGTGTTAATTAGGAATCAAAGAATACAACCCTGCCAGCTTTCTTTCACAAACTATACTCTGGCCATTCCAGTTTTCAGAAGGAAAATAAATCTAATAAAGGGACAAAAATGTTGTTTGTCACACCAGTAACGTGTATTTAAGATCCTTTGATCACAAGCTTTTTATGTAGTCTTGTCAGACAGGCTGAAAATATTTTTTCCTCTCTTTTCTCCTTTCTTTAGACTTTTCTGAATACTGATTCTAGGATTGTCTGGAAGGGTGAAAAAAATGATATAAACTGGAATACTTGATGGGTTAAAATTGGTTTGCTGAGCAAACCAGCTTTAGATCAAATAAAATAATAATTGCTCATTCTTCTATTCAGGTGTAAGTTATTTTGAAATACAAATGATCTGTTCCTGTTACAGAGTTTAGTAATTCTGTAATTAAAAAGTATCATTTAATATTTCAAGCATTTAAATATATGCAGGTGTTTTAATATTAGTAAATAAATCGTTTTGTGGAATCTCACTTTAAATATCGAAATATTGAAAAATATCTGTAACCTACATATAATTGTGTGTACCACACAATATACATTTGATGTTTTAGTTACACTTATTAACCATAATCATGTTAGATACATTCAAAGGTAGCAGCATGTGTCACTATCTTTAATCTTTAGTCAAAGTTAAAACCTTAAAATAGGTTTATGAAGTTAACACAACTGAGAATTAGTCAAGCTTGCTAGCTTACCCAGCAAGAGCTTTCACTGTTAAATACACAAATCATGCCAAAATCCATTAATCCTGCCAGGGAATGGCAGAAAGATGATCTGGTTGTTGATTTAATGATAATGAATTGAGCAGGCTCTTAAGGCTACCTGCAGAGTTTTCTAAACTGTAAAACGAAGTCCATTTTAATAAACACTTTTTACAGAAGTATATATAAGTTTTCTTTGCCTTAAGCACCACATAAGAGAAACAAGAGTCTAAAATACAGCTCTACTTACCTGGTTATACATTTAACATAGTTTCTTATAATGTTAAGTATATATAGAGGGTAATTCTAAAATGTATCTGAGGGTTTTGATATTTGATAATCCAGGAATACAGAACAGCCTTGAAAATGTTAAAATACAAATCTTAGCAAAAAAAAGAAGTTCTGATGAATGTTGTCATGCTGTATTTCTCATGTAAATTGCAGCTTCTGGCTACTGTAAGAGACTCACAATGAGGTGATTAAGTTATAAAGGTACATTTTCTTTAGTGCCCCAAGGGTACCATTTCTTACATTCCTGAATTTTAGAAAAGCAAAACAAAAAACTGGAAGATTTATGTGTTTTTTTTTTTAAAACCCAAAGCTTTGTTTTTTTTTTTTTTTTTTTTTGTAATGGGAAAATAAGAGATGATAACCTGTTAATTTGGTTGATTGTTGTATTATTACTTGTTGAGCATTGGTTGTGGATGCAGAATTTGGCTGATTTTCACAGCAAGCAACAGCAACTAGAAGACAGAAGAGAATATTCCCTTTCTGCATACGGAATTTGGTAAAACCAGCAAATATATTTGAAGCTGGCTGCTGCAATCACTTCTTACAATGCTTTTGTTCTGTTATTGTATCATAATAGTGCTATGGTATCCAAAGGAATGAAATTATTTTTGTAGCAAGACGTCAAATATATACAGGCAAGCCATACATCTTTCTATAGGGTTAATAATTATTATCAATGTTAAGAATTTGTTCTGGATGATATATTTCATGGCTTTTTCAGAGCAAGGGGACATTTTCAATTGTAAGGTCATACCTGATGCATCTTTCACTTTCTTAAACATGGCCTCGTATGCTCTTTAGGCTAATGATATATATATCTGTGGTGAAGTTTGCCATTAGGCAGACAAAAATGTTTTACCCATACTGCAATATGGAATAAAGAGGATTTTTTTTTTTCTTATTTAGGAAAAAGTTTTTTCCCCAGTCATTATTTTGAAATTTTCTGTGTGTATACATATGAAATTTGGTGTATATACTTCACATTTACTAGACACACAAATTCAAGAACTGTGACTTATAGAGCTATGTCTGGGTGAAATTTTTTCTTTCAGTTGACTACTAAATTGATGCACTGTAAATGAACTCAGATTCTCCAAGAATGTTTAGTTGCTCAGTTTTGCTGAATTCTAGATTCATCTGGAATACTCTAAAGAATTTATACTGTGTTTGTTATAAGCATCACCAATGAAATTTTTACAAAATATTGTTCATCAACTATACCAAATTAATCAAGGGAAAATACTTTTGCTAATGAGCACATGACTTCAACTCAAACAAAGATAAGAAAAGCCCATCCTTATGGTTTTCTATAGGGTCATTTTTGCATAGGAATCTGCAATGGTCCAAGGGCATTTCAAAAGTTTTCTGATCCCCTTCATCTGCTCACTGAACTCCCAATCTGTTGTCCCTGTCCCTTCAGCCCTGCTGGTTCAGCTGTTTCTGTGACTACATTCTAAAGCATATCAGTGAAATGAGATGCATACTTTTCAACCAGAAATGTGTTTCTTTTTAAACTAGATTATTTCACAGAACTGTTTAGGAGCACAGTCCAACAAAGAGCTGAGTCAGCACAGCTGAAAGAGATGGAGCAACAACTGGCTCCAAGGGCAGGGAAAGGCCAGTATGGACGTCTAAACATATCTCTGTTTCAGAGGGACTCTTAATATGGAAGCACATTTTTTCCTGAGTTTCCTATTCCAACTTCAATCTTCCAGAAAATTTTGAGCACTATCTTCTTCCAATTCTGTGAATTCAGAAACTTAACTAGCAAAGACAAGCAACTCCTATACAGGGAATTCTGCTGCAGAAAGCAAGTTCTTTTCACAGTGTCCTGCCCTGCTAAGCAAAATCATCAACTGAGCTTGAGCCAGCACTCTCAGGAGTCAGCACACATGCTGGCACCTTGGAAGTTCACTTTTGGTGGTCTACTTTTTCTAAGTTCTTTTTCCTCACAGATCTAGCCAGGCCTAAGACTGTTTCCTTTCACAGCTTGGAGAAAGAGCTCATTTTGGTTTCTTCTGCTTTTGAATGATGAAATTCTACGCTTGTGGGACCAAAAGTGAAAGTGTATAGATTAAACCCATCAGAAAATAAAGCATACAAATCAAGCTTTTCCTGCCCTCTTTCACTAAAGCACTAATGTTGTAAGATTTCATCACATACCCCCAAGTACAATCTTTGGACTGAACCCTACATGTCCACAGTGTCTTCATTCTGTTGTCCTTTCAGGCAGAGTAATTGGAGCAGAGAATAAATTGGCTCTCAAAGGTAGCTTCTGCAGTGGTGGCACTGATTTCAATTACTCTGAAGTTTTTTCATTTTGGTAAGTGAATAATTTTTAAAAAAATTGTATTCACTAGACATTCACTGTTTATTTTGAGAACCTTAATTTAAAGGAATTTAAAAAATCCCAAACAACTTACCATAGGAGCATACAACACAAAAAATATTATAAGGCTCAAACATATGCCAAGAAGCTCTTTCCCAGCCTGTACACAGGCACATACATCTCTATGTATTGCGACAAGTGCAGCTTAGAAAGGAAATAGTCTTCTTTATCTTATCAGCTAATGTCTAAATAAAATGAGACATGTAATTCAGATTCAATAGCTACAAAAATCTTAGGAAAAGTCTTTTCCTAGATCTGGAATAGTAATCTAAGAAGCTTGAAAAAGCTTTGTTTTCTGGTGTAAGGCATTAAAGATGGTAAGGATAAAGGTCTTAAAAGCTGTGTAGGCCCTAAGAGATGCAGATGGCAAACACAGACACTAGGAAGGGACCAGGCACTGAGCAGCAGATATGGAGGTAAAAGTCTCCACAGCTGATTGCCTGATGTCACCCCACTCCCAGCACAATCCGTCTTTCCTTCCAGACACAAACCAGCTAGGTCAACAGCTGTATCCAAAATAATGTAACCGCCAGACTCCCATGAACACAGGATATCTTGGTATCCAAGGAAAAATTTAATGTACAGCTGAGTAGTATTTCTCCTTTGACAGAATAGGACTCAGATACTGAGAAAAAGATACACTAATTTTTATATCTTAACATATTTAACACTTGAAAGGTAGGACTTAAAGGGTGTGTGGAGGCATTGCACTGTAGAGAAGCACTGCAGCTGAAATCATTACCCTGAAGATGCACACACTGGCATTAGCCTACACTTGGTTATGTCCCCAGAAAACATAATATGTAAAATAAATCAAACCATTTTACTGGCGAGCTTTATTTAGAACTAGCAAAGCTTGTAGTTATACTGTCATGTCTTCTGCATGTGAAAGTTTAAGAAAATAGATGCAATTTACTTTAAGAACCAAGAAAAGCCAATTATTTGAACTACTAAACTAAACTAACAGTTCTGTCAGACCATCATTTCTAACAGAAGTGAGGAAGAGTGGATCAGTCTGAACAGTCCTCATTCGCCTCTAAGTAGCTCTCTTGGGATGAGACAGTGGTATATGGCAAACCTCCTCAGAAGCCAGACAAAGAAATTTTACATTCTCTGCCTGACAGTTCCGACTAGTGCAACAATTCCCTATATATACATGAGCTGACTGCTTTTCTAAGAGGACTTTCTTTGTGAGCTGTATTGCTGTCTTAAGCAACCTACAAAGGAAAATATTTTAAAATAGCAAAATATACCTCTAGCCACCCCTGCACCTGAATTTTAGAAGCAGCATGAACTCTACTCCAATATCCCTTACTGAATTCTTCTTAGTAAGGAGCACAATGGCATCATGTGCCCTGTGAAATACTGATAGAGTAGCATGAGGGTATTCAGGTATTGAAACTGGTTATCAACCTTTTATTTATTTTAATATCACTCACCCTTATGTATATACTTACCCAGTGACATCCCAGACTCGTTTCTCTCCAGCAGGAATCTATTCATAGAAAACTGCAGGTCTATTTAATGTCATATGTTTGAAGATATTATTCCATTGGTCTAACGTACACTTCCATTTGTCCAGTTTGAAATTTATCCATCAATATTGTGTCTCATATTAATTAATATGTTAATATTCAAAATATTATGTTAATACAATTTATTCTTTGAGTGCTTGATAATAATTTTAAAATTTGTTTATGATGTCATGCCATCAGCAAATCTAACCATCATCTTGCCTACCAAAACATTTTATTATGTATTTTTACTAAAACTGACAGTCAGAGACAACTGCATGAACAAGATTATTACGAAAAAGAAAGAAATAAAACCAATATTCACAGGAAATAAAACTCTTGATTTTGCATGATCTGCAGTATCTATTTTGGTGGATGATACATTAAAGAGAACATAAATATCTGAATGCTGTTGGGGTTTCTTTCTCTACTTTTCAAACCCTGTGTTACTGAAATCAATCTCTGTGCACACTTCTTTCTTTATGCTTCCCCTGACACAGAACAAAATATTCAAAACATGTCTTTTTTAACTAGAAGTGAAAACATACATATAGTACATCATTAAAATACTAACTCAAGAATTATATGCTCGGAAGCAGCACTGCAGAATCATCTTATGATGCGATTTCGAAGCTTCTATCTCGTACTCTAACTGCTGAGAAATTCCACTTCATTTTTCATCTTCATCAACAATTGTGCCATAGTGTATAAAAAAAATTTTGAACTCCCTTTGTCCTCTGTCATTCTTCCACTTGGAGCAAGCCCTGTTTGTTTCAGGTCAGCTTGCACAGCCTTGGACCGTGCGTTCCCGAAGCGCACCGAGGGTCACGGCAGGAGCAACAGGCCTGCTCTAATTGCACCCGAGGGGACTGACTTGGGCATTTGCTTCTCACTCGGCTTGAAGACTTCAGTTTGCCCAATGAGCCAGGAGCTGCTCCGAGAGTTAAACAGCGTTCAGATATACCAGTTGCTTGGTCCACTCCTTAGGCCCATCTTCTAGTGTCCCATTGGTGAGTGCTGGCCCAAGGCATTTCATTGTAAACAGACTCAGCAGCATAGAGGAACACTCAGTTAATGTCTAAACCTGCTAATAAATGTTAAATTACTAAGTCTTTTAATTTCTGGATTTTTTTTCTGATAAGCAGCACCATTTTATAGATAGAGAAAAAAATTTATCTTTAATACTAGTGGTGATATCACTAACTGAAAGAATATAGACATAATGCTTTGCTGATAAGGTGTATTTTTTTTCCTTTATGTCTTTCTGTTATAATTCTCCTGTGGCTGGGACATCCATCCATTTACCAAATTCATAGTTATGTGATGATACACAGATTTTTTATTTTCATTTGGTCACTATTGAACAGCCACCTTAATACTGCTTTATAAAAACTGTGAACACAACTTAATGGAAGTTCTTCATGCTAAGATAATCCAAACCACTAATGAATGTTATTAACAATTAATTACTATCATTGCTACTTAGGTAATTACTCATTCACCAGATACTAAAAAAATATCTGCTTGTGTACTCAACATATGGAGATATTTGGATAAAGAGTGAATAATTTCCCTTAGATTAGACTCATTATGTCCCAACAGAATCCTCTACAATAAAACTGTGACATACCAGGGGTTCAACTTACATCATCGAAAGGAGTTTCAGTTCTAGCTTCATTGGGAACCAAACTGGCTCATAATTAGTTTCCACAAACCCTTATCAAAAAGGATTAAACTAGCAGCACATGGAGAGCAGACAGCATTTCCTTAGAGACTTCCCACACAGAGATACAACACTGCAAATAATACCATCCAGTAAATCTGGATATTACAAATTCCTTGTGAAAGTCGATGCTCTTCCAAGCACTGCATTATGGAAAGACAGGCAGGAACATTGAGCTGCATGACTACAAGATGCCGTATCCATGACTGATGATAAATGTAGAAAACAGACCACATCTGGCTTCACGTTTATAGGATTCTTCACAAACTGACCAGAGACAGCCAATGAAGGCAGAACAGCTGAGGCACCAATATGTTCAGAAATGTGATTCTGACAAGTCTATTTGGTATGACAGTTGTTTCTGCCTATGATAAGTGGAATGAAGGTACCACAGTGCTGTGTAAGCATCCTCCAAAAAATATGTTGCTCTGTTCACTGAATGCTATCAGTGGCTGCAAAAGGACTGAAAACCAAAAGAAATTCCTTCCTTCCCCAAACTCCTGCAAAATCTGTACAGTCGACACAACTCCCTGACACAACACAACTCACCTGCCAGAGTCTGCATCCTGATGCAAACAAGGTAATAATGACGATCACTTGGTTGGATGCCTAAAATCTTTTTTTCAAAAAAAAAAATTGACTTTTATTTATTTCAAAAAGATGGACACTGTGCATAGTAATGACATAATAGAAGCTTTTCTGTCAAGAGTTGGCACTTTAAAACAAAAGCAGATGCTTAGATTTAATTATATTCATTAATACTTTTCAAAAATCTTTAAATTTTTCAAATTCTATTTATTTTAGCAGTACCAATTCCAGACAATTAAGTTAGTTCCATTAGTATAAGCACAGCAGAAACTACGTGAAGTCTTCCTTGGCATAAATCTGTTAATTTTCATATATGGAATAGCACTCAGAGATGGATCTGTGTCACAAGTGGGTGTCTTAGGTTGCTCAAAGAATCACTGGCAAAAACAGGTTTAATATTAAAGTGGAAGTGTGACAAAGCTCATTGGCAAGGTTCACTCTACTACTTACTAGATGATTAAAGCACACAAGAAAAATCAGACTAAAATCTAAAATTTGACAAAAATCATCTCTGTGGAGGCTGGGGATAAAAAAAAAAGGGTAAGGACTAAAAGGAATAACAAAGACTCTTCCACTTAGTTACAAAGTTTAGAGTAAAGCCGCCTGCCAAACTGAGCCCTAGACTTGACCAATGGCTTAAGTCTAAAGATTTTAACTCCATTCAAACCTAGCAGCACTTAATGAATAGCCTAATTTAGACAATTTATCAAAAGATTCAATAGAATTTATTAAAAGTGCAATAGCAGCTCCTTTATAGAGCTACCTTATGAATCTAACCTACTTAAAAATCTAAGAGAGAAACACTGGCAGCACATTTGCTACAGCACAGTCACACTCACACACACAAACACCTAAAGGAGTATGTACAAGGTATAGATCTGTGAAAAATTCCCCTTTAAGTGCAGCACTCACATCAGATGCCCTTGCATCTTCTCTGTGAGTGAAGGTTTGAGTCTCAAGGAGTGGGGATATTAACCCAGGTTCCATGGGTGGCATTTGGCAGTGATCCTACAAGGACAGCAAACTTGAGAGTTCGCTGGCTCTGAGAGGTGTCCCACTCAGAGGGAGATTTCTGGTCACAGCCTGCTGTGAACCAGGAGAGCTCAAAGGGTCTCATGGAGGACTGCTGTTTATAGGGTCACAAGAGAGCTCGCTTCAGTCACAGTAATTTTCCATCGTGGTCACAATTCAGGTTGGTAACTTTCTTTGAAAGTTTGGTAACAAAAATGTTGCTCCGCTTGGATTGTCATTCAAGCAAGAAAAATAAGTTTCCATGGCTGTTCATTAAAAACCAGGAGCTCATTAGACAGAACTAGTTGCTGGGAGCAGACAGGGCTTCTGATAAGAACAAAAGGAGGTTAGCCCAGGTGCTGTTCATCAAGGCTGAGGGCTAACAAGCATTTCTGAGATCATAGTGCATATTCAGTAAACCTTTTTTATTCTAAAAACATGTACCTCAAGATTTCAATAATGTGTTTAGCTGTGTTCTGTACTGTCTATAGAGTTCAGGTAGTTAGGATGTTCCAAAGTGCTTGTCCTGGTCTTTCTTCCCACATCTTCTGTCTTGGCCAGAAAGAAGTAACATTCTGGCACTTGACAGTTCACACTACTTTACATATGTGCAGGCAATGGGTAAGAGGCAACATGAAGCCTCCATATGCTGGGGAACTTACAGTCTTCCCAGATGCTGTTCTCTGATCAAGAGCTTTCACATTGTCCCTTTTCAGTGCTAGGCCTAAAAAAGACCACATGAAACCCTTTTCCTGCTACCAATTACTCTTCCACGGTGCCTCATGCTCAAGTTTTAAAAACACCTATCAGCAGTACTGCACATCCTTACTCTTCACCCCACCACAACTATATCCTCAGCTCTTATCTCCACTAAAGAAACAAATGTTTCTGATAATAACTCTGCCACAGCAACTGCACGCTACAAAGTCTTACTGCATACACATGGCACAAATGCGAATTTAACATTTAGTGCTAGACTAGAGTGCCACTTCTCCTGAGGGTCTAAAATGTTTAAAATTGGTTGAGCTGCCTGATGAGAGGTACAGTTCACTACTCTGTGGCACCGATACAGGCAGATTCCCAAGCAACCTGCTTTCTCTTTGTTCTCCAGGTACTTTTTGTTGCTCTGTTAACCTTCCTGTAATTGTGTGCGCCTGTTGCAGGTTACAGTCAATACAGAGAGACTTTAGGCAGGGACACTCTAGGACAGGAATGTACTCCCTGAGACCCTTGTAAGGTCACAAGGTTGAACCTGCACCTCTTTTGGACTGCTTCCAAATCCTTGTCTTTGCACAACTTCAGCACAAGTGCAGGCAATACTTCCATATAGCACCAAGCATACGGATCCTGTATTTTCTTGTCAGCAGGTCAAATATTACTCTCAGAGGCCTGCATAGACTTTACTCATTCCAATGAGAATCTTATATATCACAGAGTTCAGCTCACACAGACAGCCAGGAGCACAACTGAAAGGCAAATATACATCCTTGTGGAGAGAAGAAAATTCCTTGGGACATCCCTTATTTTACCATGTCATACTCAAAATTAGCACCTTATTAAATATTCTTAATCTTCAGGTCTCCAGCATTTTTCAGCCACCACAAAATTACTCAAGTTCAGATGTAGGTAGTTGTCCCAGCCACCACATATGTAGAGTAAGACTAGAGAAAAGTTGCATGATCCAGGAGCAGAACTTAAAGGTCTCTCTACCTGAATCCCAGTTATGGCTAACTGGTAATAGTCCCTGTTCCCAGAAGCAGTTTCTGCCCTTTTCTCATGCTTCCAAAATGACAGTCTCTGTGAATCAGGGTGTTTAAGAAACTTTGGTTTCTATGCCTTCAGAAGGATGAATCTTATTTCTGAACACAGGAGAACTTGGTCTCACCCTCCACGACAAACATAAATGCAACTTCATCATATGTGAGACCAATAGGAGAAATATTTGATTTCTGAGGCAGCCTCCAGGCTGATTAAGGATCAAGCACAAAGGCAAGTTACTCATCAAGATGGTTCAGAACAGGTAACTTTGAATCATGGATGAGAGAGCTTTGTCTTATCTTACTTGCTTCCTTTGCCAGCTATGACCTACTCCTCCCCTCAGGGTACACAGAGACTCATTTACAAACTCAGTGAATGCCAAATCAGCACAGCTACACTTCCCTTGATGCTGACATCACCACACATCTGTTCTTTCATTCACTTACACTAGCATTTTTATTATCACAGGATCCAGAAGACATGGTATAACTGGCATCATAAGATGCCTACTGCTGCAGAAACAAGGGCTAGGAAAGTCCTATTTCTGTGTAATACCAGAGCTTTAACTGTTCTATCCTCAAACAAAGCAGGCTGAAGTGTTAGGTAAAGAAACTGACAGAAAAAAAAAAATAGAGAAGTAGTAGTACCAAACACCAGATTTACGCTTCTACATCCTACCCCCCCCCTTCATAAATATCAGTATCAAATTATTGTACACTTTTCATGGGAAAATCTGCATGACACAAGCACAAAAAAAAAGGGTTTATTCCCAATCACACACATTAAGTTCCAAGCCAAAAACTACTTCTGCATTACATAAGTAATTAATGCTTAAGTGTAATAATTTCACTAAGCATGGTTACTCTCAATAAAAAGGAAACCATTTAATCAAGTGTCATCAAAAGAGGGGAGAGATTTTGTATGGTGGGAGTTACAGTTGTTTGTGCTGCTTTAGACTGATAGATTCTTTTTGTAATTTGTCCAAAGTCTGTCTGTACACACGCAGCTCCACGCACACAACACCATATCACCTGTACAAAACCAACTATACTTCTAAAATATAATGCAAAATGTTTTAGCAATTTTTAATCAAAATATATCCTTAAAATTATTTCACTGCAACTACATAACTTAGTACTGTTGGAAGACAGAGCAGTCCAGATAAAACTAAATATTCAAACCAGTGTAAGATTTTGAAAGTTTTTGAAAAAAATGGTATTAAATGATTTATGATATATGTGATGCTTTAGGCTGTGCAATGAGACAGTGGAGCAGAACAGCTTAATGAAACTACTCCCCACAAATTAACTGATACTTGGGAAAGGGATAATTGTTTCAGAGTTATTAAAAGCCTTGATCAACAAACATTTGCACATGTGATTTCAGTGGAACCATTCCTGACACTAGAGTTAAGTATCTGGATAAGTATTTGCAGGACTGAAGCCAAATCATACAATTGGACTCAACCTAAGAGCCCATTTGTTACCAATAAAATCCCAGTTTGGGAGTGGCTGATTATTATAATTATCACTGCTGGATAACACTACACTTCAGATTAATTATTTTTTGCAGCAGTGACTAGACATGAAAATATAACTTGTCCTTTCAGGGAATGACCTCAGTGCTGTGGCCATGGCCTCCAAAACCCAAAGCTCATAGCTAAAAATTAGTAAACCACAGCAAAATAATAAATCTGGAAGGTGATACAGAACGTACTGTTCGAGTGAAGCTGTGTAAAACTGCACCGGTTCCTGGGGACTTGCACTGCAATCCCATTTCATTCCTGCTTAGAGTTCCAGGGATTGCTGGTGCTTAGTATAATACAAGATGGCTGGGGGTCTTTTTCATCTAAATGGCAAAGACAGTATTCCTATTTGAGCACTGCTGCTTTAATACTCATTCTAAGGTCTCTAATTCAAAAATTACAAGCTATTGCCTGTAGACTTTCAGGGGAAAAAAACCCACAAGGACTAAGTCAAGGTACCCTGAGCTGCTGTCCTATACAGTTGAAACAGTTCACTACCTTAGTTTTGCACATTTTGTATTTAAACCCCAATTCCAAGAGATAGAAGGAAGTAGCACTCCTTCAATAAGTGTCAGCAACATCATTTCAAGCCCTACCCCTCCCCAACCACATTTATTTCTTTTATAATTCTCCAGGCAATAAATTTCTCACATCTGATCAGTAAAATTGTACAGGAGATTCTCAGGGTTTCTCAGCAAACAGTACAGAGCGCATAGCATATGGATTTGCCACATGAATTGCTAAATCTCTGAGGAGTAAGCACGCTTTGATCACATCTTATTTTTTAAAAGATGTTAGGGTACTTTCTTCTAACTGAAGTCTAAAGCTGTGCTGGTATGTCAAAAACACCACATCATGTTCTGCCTTGAATCAGTTTACTTGGAGCCAAAGGAACCACACCTTATTTACCACGATTTTTACTGGGAAAAGAATCAGATCTGCTGGACAGTTCAAGTAAGGAAGTCAGGCAAAACACCGTAAATTGTGTTAATCATGACCATTTAAATAGCCAGCAGAGAATTAAGAAAGCAGTGCATGCAGATGAAATATTATCTTGGCCAACAAACAGTATAAAAGAAAGTGATCTGGACTACTGAAAAATTGGTAGCAATTTTAAGCATCTGAAAGACAAATGACATTGCAGAAAAGACTGGGTTAACAAGGGAGCACTTGAGGAAAGTCTAATCTCCACTGGCATGCTGACGGGGAAGGTCAGCCCGGTGCACGCGTTCTCAGCTGGAGTCAGGCTCCCTCTGCCCGGCCAATTGTCCTATGCACTTGAGATACCAACCACATTGAAGGTGCCTTCACTCTGTCAGCACCTTATATTCTACCAGTTTAAAGACAGCTTCCTCTTCCCTGCCAATATATGCAGTGTTTCCACAGAGCAAATGCTAAAGGAGAGAGGTAATGTGTGAGAGCCTTTTGTTCCCCTTCTGAGCAGCAAAAGGCTCTTTAGGAAGCAGTGTAAAGAGTTATTTTTAGCACTGTATTCTCAACTGAGAAGAATGACATTTCAAAATACATTTTCAATCCAAATTTTTCTCAAAGAAACTAACTTTGACTTGACACACTATGTTTTGAAAAGTAAAGCAAATCTCTTGAAAACTGGCAAATATGAACTTTACGTAGTTTGTTACTTCTTCAGTTTTTCTTTACCTCTAATTTATCTTCATGTATATTTCACCTCTGCATATGTGCTATCGCCATGAGTAGAGAGGAAATGTTATGTTTCCTTTTCAAAAGGGAGATTCAGCACTAAATTCTAAATCCAGAACCTGGATGCACCTTCATCCTCAATCAGGACAAGATTCAGATTACTAACTGAAACCACATGACAATCAGTTAATTTGAGGTCTGTAAAGTTTGTAGCTACATAAAGAAGTACTTTCTAAGAAAAGACACACATTTTATGAAATACCTATCTCCTAAATCTTGTCAAGGGATCTGGAAGGTGTGAGATATTTCATAAATCTCATTTCTTTGTAAGAAGATACACTGCTGTTTGATCTCTTTGAAAAACCATGGTCATTCCCAAAATACCTCTGATGAAGACACAGACAAGACTTGAGTTTGCATTGTGAGGTCAGAATGACTAAAAGGGTGCAAATTTACCCCAAAGGGTTGGTCTTAATGATTTTGGGTATTCCTGACACAGAAATTACTATATTTCGTATTTCAGAAGCATTGTTAATTCCTGGGAACATACTTCTTTACCTTTAAAAAAGTAAGTAACTTTTTCTCTCAGGTTCGTTGTATTTTTTTTCTTCTCCTTTTTTATGTTTAGAAGTCTTAAACACTTTCAGATACCCTACAGGGTTTTGACTGTGCTCTACAGGAATAGTTATCATCAAATACAATAATATAGCAATGAATGAAGTGAGAGGTCAAAATTTACTTGAAGACTGACACATTTGGAACCTTAAAATATGCACTGATTTCTTCTTCATAGGTTCTACTGTAATAATATCAATGTTGTCAAAGTTTTGAGAAATAATTTTTCTTAATAAATTATTTCTATGAAAAATCAAAAATTATATGGATCATATTTCACAAAGTTTTAGCTTACATATTTACAATGTACTTAAATTTAAGCTTTTAAAGTAAACTATAATGTAAAAGGCAACATGCTGCAATATTTATATTTGTATTCATGCATGTCTCTGTCAATCTATGATGGCAATATTTTGCAAACATTCTGCTTATTATTGACAGGTTTTGATCCCAAACACAGCATATGAATTGTTAGACAGCCCTGGCATTTATAATAAATTTACTTTTTCGTATTGTCCAGGCCCATAACAAAGAACCTCAAAATCTGTAAGTGCTGTCTTCTATATTGTCATCACATGAGGTTGAAAAGAAAATCTGTTTTCATTACTTTTAATACTAAATATTCCTGAACAGGAGATTCCAGATTTTGCACAATTTTTAATGAGCAATTATTTAGGTAAAGTAGGACAAGCCTGTGGTTAAACAATGGAGTTAGGATAAGGCGTTTTTTCTTTAATGACTGGCTTTGCCATGAACTTTACCTCTAACTTTGAGCAAGCCCTTCTCCACTTCAGTTTTCCACATCACAGCAAATAGTAACAATATTTCACTTAGTCATGGGTTTGGTTTGAGAATTAATGAGGGTCCCATGTGCAAAAGACCTGTAGATTCTGGCTGCTTCTTTCCACTGTGAACTGATAGGAAAGTGACCTGTTCTTAATTTGAAACAGAGACTCAGTGCTGCCCTTCATCAGAACATGGAATTCTCATTTATGTCAACAGGAGTTGCTTTGAATACACTGAATACATTACTTAGCCTAAAAGTAAATGAAGAAAAAGGAATGGAAAGAAACTCATGGATTCTCCTTGCCTCCTCTTAAAAAGTCTAACAGTTCATGGCAGCAGACATACAATCATAAATAAAAATATTTTTGATGGGAGGCAAGAATTGCTGTCTGGGATTATAAATGAGAATGGAGAAAATTGTAGCAGGTCCATCTGTAGACTACATTTAGCTCTGCTGCAAAAGCACTATCATAAAAAAAATGATGGCACATGCAAAATTCAGTCACCACAATATATCATGCTCTGTAGACATTTGTCCCAAAATAAAACAAACCTTTAACGGCCTCAGCATTTCAGCTTTTCACACCATCTCCAGTGCTCACCAAGAAAACTGTTACCTTTTTCTCCTATGTGAGTGTTAAACTAAGATAAAAAAGTCAGAAATTTAGAAAAAAACCCCAAAGCTTTAAAAGCTCAAACTTAACACAAGGTAGTACTACACACTGGTTTTGGTCAGATTACTACAGATTACTCTATGGTGCAAGAACAGAATCTACTAAAGAAGATTTTTTTTTTCTGGAAAGAGATTAAATGTGAGTACACAATTTTAATCTCCTGCTTTGATCTGAGGTAAAAATTTTCACAGCAGAAAAAGACATTTTTGGTTTTTTTGGGGAAAAAAAAAAAAACAAGACAGAAAGGAGAATAATCAAGGAGCAGCTGGTTGGCCATTACCAAGCTCAGGGAGGCAAACATGCCTATAACAAGCAGGCATGTTTTAAAATTTGCCATTGCTTAGTCATCTACAGACAATGAGACTTGACAGTTCTTTAGGGAAGGCAGGCAGGAGCTACAATTCTGCATAATTAGGCAATAATTAATCAATCCAAGGATAGCAACCTTGTAAATTTGGAAGCAGTAAGTGTAGCTGCCTATGTGTATGAGCTAGTCTTTTATACTTCACACTGCCTGCACGCAGTCTTGGTCATTTAAAAGTCTGCCTGTCCCAATAACATTTTTTCACTTCAGGGTGTATGTTACTGAACAACAGAGGATTTTTGACTGGAGAAAGACATTCCTTCTGAAGGACAGAAGGATTTAAAAACAACAGGGCAGACTAGATCACAATCCTCCCAAGAAGCAGGTTACCAGAGGCAGAAGAACCCCAGCAATGGTATTTTGACATCATCATGCATATGCTGTCTTCTTCTAAATAAAACAGTCAAAAAGTGGATTCTCTCATGTTTTTCATTTTAGCATTCCTCCAAGCAATGAAGAATTTAGAGTCTCTACTTCTTAACACAGGATATGTACGGCTTAAGTATACCTTTATACAATCACTATCTATCTTTCTGCTTATGGCTTTCCAAAGCACCAGAAAACGTAGTCTCTTACGTATACCCAAAATCCTGACCTGCTACTTTTGGAACTAGTGGCAGACCTTGTATGTGTCTTAAGGATTGTATCTTTATTACACATAGCCAAAGTTTTGCTCTACTGTAAGTGGTCATTCAGTAATGCTGACTGCTGACTCCTGCCTCTCAACATTTTTAATAGCTTTGGCTTTGAAATGTTTCTGATAAAATAAGCTAAAACTGATCTTAAGAAAAATTTCAGATTAGTATTTACATGCATAATATATATAAAAAGTCTTTCAGCTGCTCATCCTCTTTATAAATTAATGCTATTTTCATTAAATTAGACTTTCCCCTAATACATACTTAGATTTGGTTGGTCGCACTTAATTTCCACCTTGTCTATGTTGTTATGTTTATACTTCTCTTAGAAGTCCATTTCTAGCTTACTTTATTCTATTTTTTCAGGTGTAAGATATGTTTTATGTCCTTTGAAGTATGGTCGTAACAGAGAAGTGTGCTCAGAATGATCACTTTGGTACCCCAGACACATAACTCTGTGAAAGCATCTTCACAGTAACTATAGTAGTAAGCATGTTAACAGCATGTCAAAATACGGAGACTGGACAAACACGTTCAAAACCAGACATACTTTATGCTGGATACGAAGAATAAGCAGTAAATTAACAACCTACTGGTCATGCAACCACAAAAAACTATGGAATCAGTAAGGAGGACACCAAAGGAACACTTAGAGCACCAGCACTTTCAACACACGAAACCACGAGAGGCTAAACGACTCACATTGAGCCAAAGATAAGGAAACAAAGAAAGTTTCACCCCAGTTTTAGGTGGGGTTTTTTTGCTAATACAAAGTTTCTCCGTTCTCGCCGGCTCTGTCCCTGCACTCTGTAACTCAGCGCGCCCGAGATGCAGCGCAGTTCGCAAGCACCGCAGCCCGTCCCGGCGAGGATGCCCTGTCAGGCGGGCACTGCGAGGGCCGGGGGAGCTTCTGGAGGGGAGGCGTGCGCCGGCCCGAGCCCGGATCTGGACACAGGCACCTGTGTCTGGGCACAGGCACTCGGGTCCCCGAGCGCAGCCCGCCTCCCGGGAGCGCGCTTTATTCACTGCCTTTGCTCCACCGGAGGGGAGATCTGTTAACGATTAAATCAGCGGCGGCCGCAGTTCAAAGCCCCGTCCCGGGAAGCAAAGGTGAAGATAACGTCCCTGCGGATAGCATCGAGTTTCTGCTGTTGCAATCGCTTTTAATTACCCTCCAAACGGCACATCACACAGCGATCCTCCGGGCGCCGGACCGGGCACCACGATAGCCAGATACCTATAAACGCTTTACAGCGCGCCCACTGATTAAAAAGCGATTAGAAACTTATTTGAAGTCGGGTGTTCTCTCCGGGCACGGAGCGCCGCCTGGCAGCGCCGGGGGCCGGCCCGAGCCCTCCCGCCGCCGCCGGTGCGCCCTGCCCGGCC
>VZTH01000245.1:185871-319850 GCA_013397815.1 Aleadryas rufinucha
CGCCGCCGTGCGAGCGAGCGGGCGGGCGGGGGCGGCCGCGGGCCCGGCGGGCAGGCGGGAGGAGGGAGCGGGGGAACACCGCCTTCCGCCGGCCCTCCGTGCGGGCGGCAGCGCCTCGGCTCTCGCCTCGGGCCGTGATCTCACGCATTCATACAGAGGGTCAGGCTGGAGGGGACCGCGGTAGGGCATCTGGTCCAACCTCCCTGCTCAAGCAGTCATCCCAGAGCGCATTGAACCAGGATTGCATCCAGGCAGTTCCTGAATACCTCCAGTGAGGGAGGCTCCACAACCTGTTGCAAAGCGTGGTCACCGGCTCAGTAAAGNAAAAGCGATTAGAAGCTTATTTGAAGTCGGGTGTTCCCTCCGGGCGCGGAGCGCCGCCTGTCAGCGCCGGGGGCCGGCCCGAGCCCTCCCGCCGCCGCCGGTGCGCCCTGCCCGGCCCGCCCGCACTTACAGGTAGGAGGTGAAGACGCTGAGGTTGGCGGGCACGGCGGTGAGCCCGCGGTCGGAGCAGTCGGCGCGGAGCAGCACTCCGTCCAGCTCGCAGCGGCACGGCGCCGGACAGCCCCNCAGGATTGCATCCAGGCAGTTCCTGAATACCTCCAGTGAGGGAGGCTCCACAACCTGTTGCAAAGCGTGGTCACCGGCTCAGTAAAGAGGTTCTTCCTCATAATCAGGTGGAGCTTCTGTGCATCATACAATCATAGAACCTGAGTTCCAAACTGAGTTGGAAGGGACCCATCAGGATCATCGAGGCCAAATCCTGGCCCTGCACAGGACACCCCAAGAATCTTACCATGTGCCTGAGAGCATTGTCCAACTCCTGCCTGTTGCCTCGTGTCCTAGTGGTTGTTACCACTGAGAAAAGCCTGGCTTCACCTTCTTGGCATTCCCTCCCACCCTTCGGGTATTTATACACATTAATGAGGTCCCCTCTCAGTCCTTTCTTTTTGAGGGGGAATCTCCCCTCAGGGCAGGGATGCACGTGGTGGACATTTCTGGAAGGTGGGAGAACACGTGGCTGTGGAAATGGGAGTAAGGTCCTGAGGCCATGGAGTGAGGGGTGGGTCTCTGGGGAGATGGGACAAAGGTTTAGGTGCTCCACTGAGCTGTTAAGGAGATCTAATCTCTAAGGCCTTATTTAATCAGTCAGCAGTCCAGCTGCAGACCATGCTCCTGGTCAATGATGGGGAACCACTTGCTTCCCTCACCACATGGTTAAATCACAGGCTTGCCAATTGGCAACAATTTTCTAAAGGAGACTGGCTGCTGAGGGAAACTGAGTTCACAGTGAGGCTGCCATTGAAAGCTCTTGAGATATCCTTCACCCATCTTCTTGCCAGAGGTTCTCCTCAGACAGTGCACAAAGTTGCCTTTGTGCTATGCTTCTGTGACTGAGTGAGGGAAAGGTGAGGATGGCAAGTTTTTTTAAAACCCTTTTCCTCCAAAGCAGTTTTCAGTGTGAACAAAGTTGGCTACAAGCTCCAAATTTGAGACTAGCTGTGAGTTTAAGAACCCAGTCCCAGCCCAATTCCTGTTTAGACTGGTAACTAAGTTGTTGGTCAGGCTACTCAATATGCATTGGAGAACATTAGTTAAAGGTTTTCTGCTACACTGTCTCTGAATCTGCAATTAAGTCTGAAATGAGAACCTAATGAAAAGGCCAGCGAAATACATGCTTTTATATTCTACTCAGTATGTAACACCTGTTTTCACTTCTGGACCATATTCTGGTATAATCTGAGCTACAGAAGGATCTTGTACTAGAACTCAAGTGTTTTGTTCAAAATAATAAAAAATGAATCTGCTGTCTGGCTAGTTAGATAGGCCAGAATGTTTTGGCCTACCAGGCTGCTGTGACTTTTCCCCAAGCATCACCTTATCCTAAGCTAATAACATCAGTGCTTGAAAGCATAAAGTGTCCTTGAGAAATGCCCAAAGAGAAAAATTCTCCTAGAAGAGGATTTTTCATTCTGTGCCATAATATGTGTCCAGGAGACCTCTTTCCCCAAAAGTTCTGGCTGTCTTTTGCCCATGTCTATAAGTTTATATTTTTCATAAGTGTAGTGAAACAGTTTTTATGTAACCTGAGCCTTTATACACTTCTCTTTTTTTGTTCTGGAAAGCCAGGAGTATATTGTTTCTTCATTTTATGCTGAGGATTTATCAGCTTGCACAAGATACCTGAAGTTAGACAGATATAGATTAATTAGTAGTGAGGGTTCAACTGTAAAAGTCCTCTTCTGTATGTTGTTTATTTTGCATAAATACAGTTGTTGAGCTAGTGACTTTCTTTAAAATGTTTAATGTACTTCTATACAATTTTACTTAAAGATTTTTTGGAAGTGGCTTGAAGATTAAAAGAAGGATTTTGTAGGAACAGATATGGATAATTCCTACCTTTGTACTTTTACACTAGGCTGTACAGTTTTTTCCTTTTCATGTTTCTCATAGGTCTCTGGTTCTCCATAAAGGGAAAAGGAAAAACAACAGTCTGTTTGGTAACGTCTCTAGGAGGTGCTGTTGGTGTTCCAAAAGGCCATTGGGACTGTCAGATTTCCTGCAGGTTCTAACATCTCACCTTAATGTCCCAGTCACTTGAAGTGACATCCATGGTACAGCCGTCAGTGGTCTTTGGTTTTCATTGAGGCAATAAACAAAATCCATCAGGGATCTCAGCAGAATGCTCTCTTGAATCTGTCTTCCTGATACTCAGGCAAAACCCCTGATCTTTTGAATATGATATATGATGTGATGATGCTCCAGCCTAAGGTCTACCAGTATAAAAGGTATCTTTATGAAAAGTAAACAAAATTGTATGTTGTGTTATATATTCTTAGCACACAATTCATATGTCAAGAATGCACAGCAGATATTTATATATATGTATATAATGTATATATATTCAACATGAATCTTTTAGATCATTACACCATGACAGATTTTAGACTTTGTGTGAAATTTGGGTTTAAAATATAGGACTGTAAAAAGAAAACTTTCTATCTAAAATATTCACGGCTATTTCTGCTTTGTAAACTTAAATTGAATAGAATTATTTTTAAAAAGTGTCACTAAGACATTTGACAATGGAAAATTATGCTTAATCCTGAAATGGTCAGTTGTCCCAGCCAAAATGGAGTTTAAAGCAGAACTGTTAACAGATCCTGCACTAGCAAAGGTAGCAGCTAGTTTATGTATTAAGGCAAGTCCAATACAGAGCCAAAGTAAAAAGCACAGCAGCAGAGGACAAGATAGTTTATAGTTGACTGTAGCACGTTTTTTCCTTTCCTGACTATGGATGAAGGGCAGGTTCCTAGAAGGCAGTAAGTACAACTGTGTGTTTAGACTGTGGAGGAAACAAAGATCCTGGGCACAGTGCAAATTCTTTTTCTGCCTATTGGGATAAGAAATTCTTCATTGGATGTGTTGAAGTCCTTACACTGGAAGGGTTCAGTGTACAAGTGTGCAGCTCTGCAGCCCTGAGGCTGTTCTGCTGGAGAGCAGAACAGCAGCTGCCCAGTGATGTGAGCAGAAGGATCCTTTCCTCCTTGCATGACACCTGATTTGTCCTTTTATCCCAGCTAGCCTTGGAGAATGGTGCATGCCTTAAGATTTATCACTATACAGGCTTTTCATACATTCAGCAGAAGGCTGTTGATGTGCTGTGTTCATTTGGTTCCACATTTACCTATTGGTGTATGTTCACATTCATTTGCATCATGTTATCTGTCCCGTTTCGTGGAGGACCTTGAGCTAGCACGAGTGTTTACATTCTTTTTTTAAACCATACAATGTTCTTCAAACCAAGGCAGATTGCACTGTTTCTGTTTTACGTAGTGATAAGAGCTGGTACCTGAAATGTAAGATGGTTAGGGTAGAGTCACTCTTTGAACCAGAACGAAATACAACATTTTTATCTGCCCTGGCTCAATTTACCATCTGGCTACAGCTTTTCAGTCAAAATAATATTATGGACAGTTTTGTTTTATCATTATGGATTTGGTTTTTTAGGTTTTCATGCTATTTTAGGCATGCTCTGACATGCATTATTAGAAATAGTCAATTTCATATTGATTCTTTAGTTTGGCACACTGCCATCTAGCTGCACACTTCCCTCAGCAGTTCTGTAGTCAGTGTGATGGTAGGACTCAGGTGAAATATCTGACAGCTAAGATTTACTTGGATTCTTTTGAAATATGCTTCAATAGTTGAATTTCTGATGGGAAGAATGGACAAAAATAGAAAAAAAAATTATTAGTCTTACAATTCATGCAGTGATAGTTGGCTTATACATATAATTTTGAAGCAAATGCTGTCATGAACATTATTTTTAGTCTGAAAATATCTGATTGTAAAGTTGGCAATGCTAGTGCAAAAGTCAGGATTACCCAAGCACATTTTGATGGTTAGAAATTTGGGAAAGAAACAAGGGAAAAATGTAATAATGTAGGCTGCAGATTTACTGACTGTTTTTTGTGAGGAAATGAAAGCTGATTATTACAGTAATTTTCTGTTTAGGAAATAAAAACCATGTGTTAGGTTGAAAATGTGAAAATAAGGTATATGAAGAGAACTTCCTATTATTTTGAGTTGGGATGGATGTGACATCATTCAGAGAATCACAGCCAGGCTGCAAAAGCATTAAGTGAGTATTTCACCGACACAAAAACTATGTGCTTTAAACTTTACATTAGATGAAACTTTTAAACTCTTAACATTTACTGGCCTGTTACCTTATCCTTGCATGTCTCAGGTAAAGCCAGAAGAAGAAAGAGGAGAACATGTAAGTTATGTCTAAAGTTGCATGAAAAATGGTAAAGCATTAAATGAGGAACAAGATTTTTATCAGAACAACTAAACTTTGAGAACAGACAAGAGCTTTCTTTTTGGCTCCCTATGTCTTATTTTCTCAAGATATATCTAACTGCCCATTCGAAGTTTGTCTCACTTGTAGCCCCAGACAATGACATCCACAGCTAAGATACAGTTTCTTCAGAAAGGTGCAGAACCGGGAGTGTGGCAGCAAGGCAGGTCAAATCAATGGTTGCCTTCCTCTAGTCAGGTTTTTATATCGCAGCCTTAACTGTCCCTTCTGATAGTCAGGAAACTGTTGCAGCAGGTCTCTGAACTGATTTGTCCTGTTTTTTCATGGAAAGAAGAACACCTAGCAGGTTTGAATCCAAACGCCAAGTGGGCTCAAATATTTCTCTGAAAGGACTGAAAGAAGGATGTGAATTTTGGAAGGGTATGTTGTGAAGGAGGAATCCCTTTGACAATTTCTTGAATTGCATAGTCTTGGGTCTCTACTTTCTCACCCCACAAAAGTAATCAGTAACTACCTGTGCCATATAATAGCAGGTGTCAGAACCAAGCATTTAGAAATGCACTACTGTGCATGTTAGCACTGCAGTTAAGTTCAGAGAGCTCTGCATTCTGTGGTGTTTGTCAGTGGGACTTTGAAGGAGGTCTTCAAAGTATTTTTCACTTAATGGGACAAAAGTTCATCACTCCCATGGAAAGCCAATACCTCCACTTCTGTGAGGAAGTTAACTCCAGTTCATAGAGGGTTGCAAGGTTGTTTTTGTTTTCCTTAAACTCTTGTAAAATGTCAAATCTTTGAATATGTATGCGTGTGGAGAGGCATGATGTATTTCTGTGTCCTGTATGTGCTGTGTCAATCTGCATTCTGCTCTGGGTAAAAGTCAAGAGTTTATACCTACCATATACATGAACAGAATAATTTCTTACTTTAGCAGCACCTATAGAAATTCTGTCCAATTCTTTCCTCCTTCTCCCACTGTGTCTGTGTGGCAAATACCCTGGGGTTCCTGTGGTTTTGAAGTGTATTTGCATGATACTGTGTAATGAGTGATTACATTGTTTTGAAGTTGTTTGAAGGAGGTCACAGTAATATTTTTTGTACTTCTTTTTCTTTTTTGTGGTGGTTGTAATAGCTTTAGTCATTCTGGGATCAGCTGCCATGCAAAAGGAAGAAATGTATGTAAGAAAGAATCACCTGATTTTGACAAATTGTCAGAAGGCTTTATATGTGGTGTAATACCTTGTTTTCCTGTAAATTCCCCTCCAGAAGGAGGGAGAGGCCTGTGTTTTTGTTTCTTTCTCTGTGTATTTGTCATCTGACGTGTAAGCGCAGAAAAAGCAAATTTCTTTGCAGAGAGGGAAGTCAAGATTTTTTTTTTGGTAAGACCAAAACATGTCAAACATTTCTGTCCTCCTGACAGCTGAGCTTTTCCTATAATTGACTAGAATTTTGGAATAAATCTGATGGGAAATGACTTATGGGACTTAATTTTTCAAGAAGTTCTTGAAAACTCTTTGCATACTACCCAGTGCAAAATTAATTCCCAAAGCTTTATAGTTAATCAGAACAGTTGTTGAAGTGTCCTTGTTTCTGTGGCTCACATGCTTCATCCACACTTTGTACCATGGTGATAAACTGTCAGGATACGCCTTTGCTGAGTCTCTGAATTTGATGCAGTCCCATCTGCAGTAATGTAAAATGACACAAAGGGAGGGAAGGAGCAAAATATAGATCTGTGACCTTCAACATATCCACAAAGCTTCCATCAGTGCCTGCCAGATTCACATGGATGTACAAGATATGCTATTTCTTCTGCATAGCTGGCAATCATGCAAAGCCATTGTAGCTGGAAGAAAGGAATGGTTCAAGAATTTGGATAGAGCAACCATCAGAAAGGAAAAGTGTGCTCTCTACAGCTGCCAAGGGGCTGAAGAGAGAAGGAGCCTTAAGTAGGGGAGGCATGAAGCAAAGGGAGGAAGGATGATTGCAGCACAGATGTTTATAGGAAGATGAGAGTGAGTTGGATGAGCCCTTGTATTTGGAAAAAGAGAGTGGGGACACTTAGAGAAAGCAGGAGTTTTAGAGCAGAGAAATGACAGGGAGGTCTTTACAGAGAAGAGGAGAGAAGGCCCACAAAACACTTGCAAAAAAAGAGGCAAGAGGTCTTGGTATATGCAATAAATTCAGTCAGCTGAAATACACAACTCTCAGGTTTCTGTACTCTTCTACAAACACTGCTCCAATAGTGTTAATACTCTGTGAATTGCTATGTATTTGTGCTAAATTTTTTTGAAAGATATAGAGATATATTTCTGGACTGAATGTCAGAATCAGGGCCTTACATAATGTTAACATGTTTATGACATGCATTGCGTTGCGTTGCTCTTCTGTTCCTTGGCAAGGCTGGTTAGCTGACTTTAGGGCAGGCACATTTGTTTTGGGATGTGTTTGTCTTTGAAGCAAGCTACTTATTTGAGAGAGTTTTATATTTATGAATCCTATCTCAACAGAGTGCCAGCAGAGACCCATGACAGTAACCTCTTTACAAAACAGAGAGCAGGGTATTGCTTCATTCAGCTCCATCTGTCATCATTGAAGACAGAGAGGTACCTGCTAGAGGCAGTTGCTGGCTTCTGGCTTCAAGCTGGGAGAACTGTTTTCCCTGTCCATTGAGATGTCCCAGGGATCCTTAGAGCCTCTTCCTCTGATACAGTTTCCTGTGCTGGATGATTGGGATATCCCTCCAATTGCTGTCATGAGAACTGAAATTTCCAAATGCATAGTTGCTGCAGGAATTTTGTTTTAAAAGACTGCCTGAAAGAAATCCAAATTTATATGGACCTGGACCACGGAAGCCAGTGTATCTATATCTGTTAACAACTTGGGCCTCTGAGGGTTTGGCTACATTTCTTTAGCAATTAATGGAGACAGTAGGATATGAAGAGAGAATGTTTATACCACCCAAATTTAATCTCCCAGGCATCTTTCTGAAGCTGATTAAGTGTAATAGGCTCCTCCAGAAGGTGGTTCAAAGCACCTACATTAATGATTTCATATATTTGTGGATAGTTAAATCAGGGCTGCTATGCAAAAGTATCCTGGCATTGATTACAATTAGTGTTGCTGCTGCAATAGATCAGAACCCTCGGAAGTTACATACAGGAAACACTGGCAAACAAGGACTAATATGAAAAGGTCAGGTTTAGTATGTTCTGTTTATGTACATTTTTTGGTCTGCATTTGGCTCAATATATGAGCCCCTCAGACTGGTGAAACAGAAGATTGAAAGTAAATCGGTATTTATCATTTTGGTCTAATGCCACTTGGAATCTGGCAGAAGCAGCAGTGGTATAGAAAGGAGCACTTGGTCAAGTTTAATTTTTTTCTCAAATATTTCTGTGAACTATGGTAAAAACAGATGGATTTGAAAATGTAAAAAGAGAAAGAAAACGACAAAAGGAGAAAGCAATGCATTGTATTGAAAAATAATTACTTTTCAATTTGGCCCCTTGGAATGGAGTTCAAATGCAACAGGTCAAAAGCAAGTATATTTGTATGTTTTCACATTCATTTCCATTATAGGTCTTCCTTTTCCGGGAACACATCTTCATCTATAAAACAAACACATACTTAATGCACTTAATGATAGCAACAACAGCAGCAACAACAACAACTACTACTACTACTACTACTACTACTGCTACTACTACTAGTACTCCCCATCCAGAATTTTAGAAAATCTTATTGCAAAAAAAGTAAGAAATGTTAGGTCTGTTGGCTAATGATCTTAGGGAGTATTTCTTCGGACACAGGCACTTAACACAATTGAAATGGTTTGGAAGGAAAGGAAGACTGCATGAGGGATGTTGTGTTACTTGTGGCCATGCAACAGAATTCAACTGTCCTCTTCTTTTGCTTCAGACTTCTACCCCCTCAACAACTTACAGCTTGACCCATTTGTAACGGAGAGCAAAATTTGCCCCTTCTATACAGTGTCAGAGGTCAAGGATGAGTTGTCAGATTATGCATAATATGTGTATATATTAACATTGTATTAAACTTTATTTAGGGCAAAAGCATATTATTTACAGGTGAATTTACTGGTGAATACAGGTGTCAAATCAGGCACCACTCTTTAGTAATGCTCATTTGTGCTCAGAAATCTTCAAAATGTGTCATTTATTTGTTTGCACTTTCAAAATCAAAGTGATAATTTTGACACGAGCAGTTTTTGCTTTCTAACTTTGAACAACTTAATTAAAAATTGAGAACAACTTAAAATGAGTTTCAAAAGTTAGACTAAGTAAGGATATTTTGAAATCCTAAATTCAGATTTACTGTGCTGATTGAATTAGATTATTTATGATATTTTTTACTTTGGAGCTTTAATGTTTAGAATTTCTTCCTGTTTTTGAATTTTCCAGCAGCATATCAGCGAAGTTTTTCCCAGGACATTTTTAAAGAGAAGCTTCTTCTATGTAGTAAGAGCTGTTAATTTTTCTTTTTTGAGAATATCTATCTAAGGGACAGCATTAAATTTAACATTAAATTAATTAAGTTAATTTTATCATCAAGTTATTTTGATGTGTGGAAGTTAATGTGGTGAGACTGAGTTATTTCATCTCTTACAGCTGCTTTGGGTCGACAGATACAAAGAAAATGTTATAACAGGTACATAGATATTTCTCAAATACAACCTGCTACTTACTGTTGTGGTCTGTCTAAATTATAGAGGCTTTTGTGGCAGTGCCATCATATTTGGCATGCAAAGCTATTCTTTCTATTTCTATCTCAGTACCTTGCTAGAGTAAAACCTAGCAAGTTTAGAATTGTTTTTACGTGAATTGAAACTGTTCAGAGAAATTTCTGTAAAAGCATACCCATAATACATGAAAAGTGTGTTTATTGTTGCTTTCACACAAACTGTGTTGCAGGAGAGCTACTTGAAAAAAAAACCAACAACCAAACTTAATACCAAACAACACAAGCAATTAGATTTCATTAAGACATTAAAAGGATGAACTAGTTTTTGGAGAAGTCACAGGTATATATTATAAATCTATTTCTTGTACATTGTGTGACTTCTTTGGGAATCCTCATATGGACAACATAAGTGCATAGATTTGCTTGAAGCACTGGAGTCTAAAGCTGTGGTTGAACTGACAATGAAGCAGTATGAACCAGTAGCTGAAGTCGCTAGTTTGACTTTTGAAAATGAAGTGACAGATGAAAAGGCATATGAGGCCAAGGGCTAATTAATAGATTCCAACCATATCTACAAGCTTATCCGTGAAGAAGTTGAATGGTTTCCCATATATTTTTGTGTTCATAACAATTAATTTTTTTAACAGCTTATTACTGGAAGGTGTGGATTTTATTTATTGTTTTGCCAAAACACACACACCCAAGAGATAGATACTTCTGCTTGAATTAAAAGTAATTTGGCTACCATCTCTTATCAAAACTTGAGTTTATCTGTTCACAATCTGTACGCTTGATGTTGCCTTTTCACGCTGCTCCCGCCGTCAGTGAGACAAGACCAAGCTAAAAGCATGGGCTCCCTCTCCTGGTTGCTGCTGGAGCTCTGAGCCCTTCGCCTCCAGGCGCTCACGGCAGTAGAATTGAAAAGACACGAGTTGCAGCTTATTTCAACCAATTACAGTTTGAGGCAAAAGTATAATCAAGCGTCTATTAAAATAGATTAAATATAATCTTTAAAATGCATCAGAAATATAAAAATTGCATTTGAAATGCTCCAGCTCTCTGAAGTAATATTATATTTGTGATGAAAGAGCATCAGATAGACTAGAAGAGAAAATACTAGACAGACACAAGTTTTTACTTTCTGTGATTGCAGGTACTAAAAGAGAGGAGCGAGAAGTGGAGAAGTGAGGATGCAGACCAACTATTCCTAGCTCTTCTGTAAAACTCAGCAGTAAACTAATATTCCCTTTCTCCTTTCTTTTTAGCCACCCCTGGATTCTAGATTCTGGGGATAATTTATCTTGAGATCCATTGATTTTTGTTTTTGGATGTCAACTGCCTAAGCCATGAGACATCTAATCTAAATTTGGTCCTTGAGCTGGAGATGAAACAGAGTAACCTCTTTAAGTCCTTCCAGCATACATTACTCTGTGTTTCTGTTCTATATGTGAGAGAAAGATTAAACTTTTGAACAAGAGTTTGTATAATATAGCCTTTAACCCCATGTTCATCGTGAAAGGCCTTTTAGATTCCAAGGTAGAAAATGGTGTTCTGCTTGTGTAAAGAGAGAAGCCTGGGTCCCCTTTCTGCACTTTGATGCTTTACGTACCAGCAGGCCTTTGCTAGAAGAGAGGTGTGATAGATATAGGTACAGAGGACAAGGCTGCAGATTGGACACCACCTCGGACATTAAGGAAAATGGCTGCATGTCCCCTTGTACCATCTATTAATAAAGCTGTGGAAAACCACATACAGCTCATTTCAAAAGCAATCTTGCACCTTATATCTTAGACAGAGGACTCAGGTAATGGTCTCTGTCATGCCTCTACACTGAGGAAAGGCATCACAGGCTAGATGAAAGGGAGTGGTTTTAACACCCTTCATTGTGACCAACAGTTATCACAGAGCTGCTTGACACAGCTGTTCACTGCATGGGAGAGAGAGTAGATGAATGGGAATTCTCCTTGCTTCCCCAAAATAGTGAACAGAAGCACATAATTTGTTTGAAAGAGAAGTTTCCAGTGTCAGAGAAAAGCACGGCAACATACAATGCTCCAGGAGTGAGAAGATGGTACAGAGTAGAAGCCATCATCTAGGCATTCTTGATATTTCCCTCCATTACAGCTTACCTCCTTCTATTAACAATGGAATTAGTTTGAACATCTGGTCTTTGAAGGCTAAACTTAACCTTTTTGAATGTTTCCTTCCCTTCTCTCACTCCAGTGTCCAGTGTGATTTTCTCATTTCTTTAGGCTGTGGATGGATATGCACTTCGGTTTTCACCTGATGAGTTTGAATTACATGTGAAAAAGCAGTGAGATCATCTTGACACAACAGATTCCCGTCATCCTGCCATGGACATGCCAGGTTACAGGTGTGTTTGGGCCTGTGCTGTGACTTCCATTAAGGGTAACTGTCAAAGAAAGGATGTGCTTTTTCTACTAATCTTCTGGAAAACTGCCTGTACAGACATAATGCCAGAATTATTATGAGATATATTTCAAGATGAGCTTTTTTGGGGAGTTACTAAACCCCAATATACAAGGGGCAATTCTGACGGAGTCCTCTGAGCTTTTTAAGAAACAGAGTGACTAAATCTGTCACATGTTAGCAGTGAGGAACCCAGCTACAAGGTAAGCAGATATGAGAAGGAAGGCTGAAAAAACACCCTGATAGTTCTATGATGATAGTCCTGATAAGAACACTGTATCCTCAGATAGCCTGGTCACAATACCCTTGATTTACTAGATGTTTTTTCAGAAAATAGAAAAGAATCACAATCAGAAGCTACAGAGGTAACCTGGAGAAATCTCATGTGATTATTTTTGCAAGTTGGCCCTCTATTTACCTGGAGGAACTGGCATTACAAATGTCATTTGTAAAACTGGCTTTGAAGTCAGTGTATGTTTTCCAGGTTGCTTTGTTCAGGGATACTTGCTGAAAATGCTGAAGCTACAATGTAGTCCAAGGGATTAATGGTAGTACTGGCCATTGGAGCCTATCAGAAGAGTGAAGAAAGGTGTGCAGCTGCTATTACCATTTCCAGATGCTGTTGTAACACCTGTCACAATAGCTCTTAGATTTACTTTGTAGTATAATGTAAATGCACTTCAAATAATTTTAGTTATAATAGCACATCTGCAAGTTTTTTAGCCTTTTGATACTTAAATGGGCATGATAGTAGTGGATAGTACACAGAAACCAGACAATATTCCCTCAGGTTTGTTAACTACCTGCATCTTCAGTATTTCAGCAGCCACCCAGATGTTGCCAGGACAACAGAATATCGATATAGTTAGTCTTCATATTATATAACATATATATGTATATATGTATGTATGTATGTGTGTAGGTATATGGATTTAATAAACTGGAGATTTTTAGCACTCACTGCTGTTATGTGATTATCTTAGAAGCTTCCCATATAAACAGCATTTATTAGATAACTGTGCACAATTCACTTAGATTCAAACCATTAAGGCACCACTCTAAGCTCTATGCAGGCAACAAATGGAGAAAAAAAACTGCTTTGAAAGCTTCCTCATCTTATGTACTCCTCTGCCATCATACCTGGCTTTGAGACACACAATGGAAAATACTGGAATTTGAAGGGTGAGGTTTCAAGGCTTGGTTTTTCTGTCGCCAAAGAAAAAAATCTGATCATAGAAATAGAAAGGCAATCTTTCAGTCCATACTCTATTATGCTAATTTTAATTTAAGTCAGTGGAAATTTTGACTCACAAGGGCTATATTATGACACAGAATAGGGGTGTTTACATGCCTCTGTATTTCTGTATTGAAATACCTGAGCTGGCTTTGAGCAGATAAATCTTCCAGGACACATGCAAAGCTGAGCTAGCTCGTGCCACAGAATCACACAATCATTTAGATTGCAAAACACTCTTAAGGTCATTGAGTCCAACCATTAACTTCACACTGCCAAGTCCCTCTAAACCATGTCCCTAAGCACCACATCCACAAGTTGTGCGAGTTGCCAAGTGGCTGCATTAAACAGTTCTGCAGAGTAGAGATGCACTTGAAGAATCAAAGATGTTGCTTTCTGACACCAAAAAAGGAGCACAGCTTTAACCATTAGATTTCTTTTTTGATATACTGGAGAACACAATACTCTGTTGATATGAATGCCTGGGTTTTCAAGATGTGGTGTAAAAATATGAATATGATTACCCTACTCTCAGTTCTATCTGTGTTTTAGCCTATTTGATCCTATCACAAAATGCAAAAGATAAAAGTATTCCATATGCTGCCTGAAAAAATCCTGTGAGAAGCATGCACTGTTCATTAAAATGCAGTATACATTCTATGAAATCTAGGGTTTTTTCTAGCTTCATTTTATATTAGGTGTATCTGCTTTGCAATCATAGATTCTTTTGAAATAATTTCTTCTGCACATTATTTTTGTCTGCTGTAATAATAACATGGGATAATGTTTGCTGAAATGTACTGAATCCCAGCCAGTAGCTCGTGCCTTTACAGTAGTCAGGAGGTGTTCCAAATTATGACTAATAAGTTTTAGGGAAGAAGGCAGGTGAACTAGCACCACCGGCTTTCCTTGGTGACTTCTTTCAGAAGAGACAGAAAGACCACATTTGGAGGTTGAAAGGGTGCACTGCATCCTTCAGCCAAGACAAGGAGAACCAGCCAGCATCTCAGAGATACCTTACTCAAATTATTTAAATAGAAATAAAAATAAAGTGTTCTTTAAGTTGTAAGTAGCATGTATAGAATTACTTACAGGCAAAGTTACTTTATTATTGTTTCCAGATGTAAATTTTTAAATGCAGAAAGGGCAGTTAGCATTTGAGTTCATTAAAAGTGATGTAGTTCAGGACTCATGCAGCCTCATACTCTCTTTTGGATGAGAAAGGGAAGACGGGAATGAGATTTAGTACAGTTGAAGTCTAGGCATGGATGGAGTCATAATGTGGAGATTGGGTAGGATGTGTTACTTGAAAAGCAGCATCTGGACACATACACACACACAGAACAAAAGTAATTGACAGTTTTGTTCTACAGCCAAAAAGAAATTAGAAAAAAGGACTTCTTTCAATCTTTCTTTGTTTTTTCTTGCTGCATCCAAACTAATGTACAGAGAGCCATTTTCAAAGGAGGCAAAGGGAGACACAGCTTCCCATTTCCCACTGAAATTCAGTCTACTCCTCTGCATGTAAGCAATTCTGAGGAAAATTACTGTGAATAAACTCAAATTCACAGTAATTGTGCACTAAAAAGGATTCATTTTTCCTCTGATTGTTTGCTTCTATTATCTGGTGAGCTTTGCCAGCTCGCTGTGCTGACGTTAAGGATGAGTGGTCCCTAGAGGGTCATTCTCATGTAAGCCAGAGGGCCACAAGACTCATGCTCTATAGTTATGGGCTTCTTCAGTTTCGTGAAGGCACTGAAGCACCAGTTAAGGAACCCTGAAGCCTAAAATGACACAGAGAGCAAGCCAGTGCAGGACAGAATACAAGCTGAGGCACCACCAGGCAGGCCCTGGGAAGCAGCCTGCAGCAGAGCCTTCTACATCCATGTGTGAGCAGCGGTGCTTGCAACTGTTCCAAAGGTAGCACAGCCCTTGCCAGGATGTTTTAGCTGCTTTTTTTTTTTCTGAGGAGCCAGTGAATTTAGTGAGAGGGATTTGATTATTTTCAGTCTTGCACAATAGCATTTCTAATAGAGCTTCAGCTGTGAAGCATCTTCTACTGGTGATACTGATGAGTATAAACTTGAGAAAATCTATTTTGACTTTTACATTTCAGGCCTAGTTTGGAGGGGTGCCATTTACAAAAGGAAGCAAAAACATATTTTAACTTGCAAACTGAATAAAATTGATACAAAATATATGAGCTCTTTGTGAAATAAAAGCACTCAAAGACCAGAGTTTTACAGGGAGTATTTTAGTAAAGAACTGCATTGTGAGATATGATTTATCCTGTGAATTCCTTCAGGACACTGACTGTTTATATCTTTATCACTAAGGAATATATGCTATATTCCTAATTCTGTGACTGTAGACTCACAGTTGCTGTAGTTGTCAAGGGGGTGCCACATGTGGAACTGAGTAACTCAAATTATAGGATTGTTATAAAAAGATCTCTGTTGAAGGGTTCCAGCTTTTAAAGTTTGTCCCTTGTTTCAGTGCATAAATTTCTGTGAAGGCAGATTTTGCTTGTAAATGGATGCAGCCAAATGTGTAGCATGTGTACATATATATACATTACTTAACCAAAATAAAATTTTCATGAGTAGAATTTATTTTGGCTGTTCTTTATCCTGATTGTGTTACTGGTTTAAAAATATTTAACCAAAATGTGCAAACTGCACTTCACATGAAACCCTCAGAAAGTACAATAATGCACCACAGGAAGAGAATGAAAATAAGCAATTAATAATTCATAACATTTCAGTTGCTATAGCAATATCTGCTATGAAATTAATAGAACAACCAACTCTACAAAAAACATAACAAAAATGTTATGCCAGCACTGCCTCTCCTGAAATCATTCTTGGATGACCTTCAGTGTAGGATTTTCACAAAGCAAGCCAGACTTCATGACATATCTGACTCTGTCCTTTTGTTGTTTGTTTTATGCAACAGTCTACAGAAATCTTTCATTTCTTAATAAAATTATGATTTTACTGTTGACATTAATCCCACTGAAGGTAGTGGAAAGGTTCATACTGAATTCAGTAAGACCTCACTGATCCTTTAGTCACACAAGCATCCATGTGTTTTCTCGAAATAAAGCTGTGTTTAAGGATGCAATTGTGGCATTTTCTGATGCAAAAGTTAGACTCATAAAATACATGGCTATCAAGCTTCACCTTATGAAAATCTGGCCCGTAGTGCAAAGGGATAGGGAAACTTAAAGGCACTAAATGCTCTCCTGATTTAAAGATGACTGTGCATAACTTGTTTGTGGCTTTACTTCATTCAACACCCTGCCCTTTTATGCATAAAGTCATCCAAGAGTCACAACTAAAAGGGGCATATTCTAGGGGGCCACAATTCCTTTGGCACCTCTTTAAAATTATATGATAAATATAAATTGCAACTGAGAGAATCTGGTAAACCTGATGCAAAAATATCTAGACTGCCACATTCTCCTAAGTACCTTCAGATGGCAATAGGCATGTCTGGACTTAAATCTTTCTAAGCTAAGCTATTTTGCATTACCACCACTTAGTTCCCTAAGCTGAAGATTGCTGAAACTGAATTAAATGAGGTGCCTAATTCTTGAAGAAGCAGCCAAAAACGCTGTTTTCCACCATTATCTCCATTACATCTTGTGCTGCTTAATACTTCTTCAGTGTGACCCTGATTGCCCTTGAAGTTGCCCCCAGGCCCATGCAGAAGTGCCCCCCAGGGTGGGTAAGAGTTTGCCCCATCTGAGTTCTGCTGGCTTGCAGGACTTTGGAATTCCTGCCTCACACAAAGCCACCCTTCCTTTTGCATTCAGTGGTCGCACCCTGACCTCTTGTCTTCTAGAGCAATGCCAGTTCTACTGTCCTGTTTGCTCCAGTATTCTGCCAGGAGGTGAGAGAGAGGAACTCCAGGCTCTCTGAAGTCACTGGCTGTCAGTTCCCCTGGGAGTGCAGCAGCTCCATCTTCAGTGCATGACAAAAAGAGAGCCCTTTGGTTAAACTTGATCGCTGTGCTGCTGGGGATGCAAGAGACTGCATCCAAGGGGAACCATAAAGTGTGACTTTGCAGCTTACCAAGCTGGGGAGACCACGTCTCCTGGATCGGGAGAGCACACACCTATTAATGCTAGGAACAGATCTAGGCTTGGAACAACTGCTTTGTCTGGCGGAGGCAGCAAATTGTCAAATTATATGAGAGCTGCATATCCTTTGCTTGGGAAAGAGCAGGTACCCTATAAGCAGAAATGTTTAGCAAGGGCAATAAGAATACTTCTGTACAGTATGCTTTCAACTATTCAGTTAATTGAAATTCTGTTTGGTTTTAATAGAACAAGTATTCTCTCCTTTTAGAGAATTATATTACATCATATTGCATGAAAATTAACTTAATTGTTTTATATAGCTTAAAATGATTTTCCATCCTGGAAAAACTTTCAAGATTTTGATGGTTCTGTTCATCCATTATCAGGGCACTATGCTGAAATTTCAGAATGGTTGTGAACTTAACTATTACTTTGATATGAATTGCTCTTTTTGATTGTTTCTAAAAACATAATTCCATTTAAAAGGGTATTATTTCAGCTATTGCTGCCTTACATTTTCAGATGACAGCTTTGAAAGGAAAACTGAACTAACAGAAAATTAGTTATAAAATAATCTAAATAACTTTTCTTAATGCTTTTGAAATGTTTCCCTTTTTTAATAAGAAATTCAGTGCCTTTGGCTCATCTCCCCCAGACAATTTCAGTTTAAATTATTTTGTATCCTGTGGTAAAAGCAGCTTTCTTAAATTTTCCATTCAGCAGCATTCCTAATCCTGGAGGAGTAGGAGCTCATTATTATTTCTTCTGATGTGATGATGGATAGGCAGTCTACTTTTGTACTTTTAAAATGTTATCTGATGGTTAGAAACATAAATATAATACAATATCTTGAAACCCACAAATGGCTTTGTTATTTAATAGAAGAATGAAACAAAAATACTGTTTGGGTTTTTTTTTCCAGCATTGAGACCATGCAGTCACATTATAAAGATAACATAGTATTTACACTGGTGGCATCACACAAGTATCTGTATCAATATTAGTTTCCAAAGTAATTGATTTTTTCGGTCTCCTTTTAAACATCAGAGATCTGTTAGTGTCAGTCTCATAATAAAAACATTAAAAAATCCACTAGGCAAAAAAAAATACTTATAATGAGATGAAACGTTCAGTTTTTCAGTTTGCAGAGAATGCTTCAAGCATTTTATGTTTTACAAACATTGTTAAAATCCCATCTGGTGTTTGTGAAGTATTTTACTATCTCCTGCTGGGCCAGGCAGACATTGGTTTTCATGTCTGTATGTTTCCAAAACATGAGGAAAAAAATTGAATGGACCTGGACCAAGCACAGCATAATGATAGAATACTATATTTCCATTCTTCTGCATTTGGGAACAGAGACAAATGCCCTTGATTCCAGAAAAGATCCATCAATTCCCATAATGCAACTTCATGTGAAAAATGCAAAGGAGTAAATTTCTCTAAGTAGTTCAACATTCAACATCTTGCACATGATATACTTTTGTGAGTAATAAATATATAATTTCTATTTCAATTATGTATTTCATTTTCAAGGGAATTAATTTAGAAAATATAAAACCCAGATGAAAATGTGTTCCATTTTTATTAATGCATTTTTCCTTTATGCAGTTGATTTTACTAATGAATTTTGTGTGAAAAATAAATAAATATGACAGCAGAAATGCAAAGTCCTCCTTATTTTGTATTCCTGGAGCCAGCATCATGCATCCTGATGCCCCATTTTCTCTGAAGTCAATGGGAATAGCTCCATTTTTGGTCTTACACTGCCTCTAAAACTGGTATAGCTTTTAATTATTTCAATTTGGTTACTGAAGCAGTAAGAGAGGAGAAAAGAGAATTAGTTCAGAAGGGAGCAGGGTCAGTGGGTCTGCACTAGCTGTTATTTGTAGAAGGGAGATAATGATCTAAAATGACATGGCAGTGATAGCATAGCTACTGCTTACAACTGCATTTTAATGGCTTAAGAAATATAAGTATTTCCAAACACATTTGTTGCACTGAAGGTCGTAGAAAGCCTTTCCCACATTCACTGACAATTCATAGAAAATGTAGATACATTCCCAAAACAAATACAAAAAATCTTAGATGAACAGAAGTGCAAAAATAGACTGATTGCGTTTTAAGATGCAGTGGTCATAACATTGGAATACCAGATGGAATTTTCCATAGATACTTTCGTGGCTTTTACCTGATAAATGGCTGGCATTATATCAGAAAACCTTTTCTGTGTGTGCTTTTGATGTTATATTTGCTATTTTCTTAAAAGACAGACTTTTGATGGGAGTGTAATTCTTGCTACATTTGTTCATCCTTCATTCCCCCACACAGAATTTGCACACACAGGACCCATCTTCCTGCCAGAAAATGTGGGGAGCAGGTCTACATGCAGACACACATTTCATATACGCCTGATGTATGAACAACCCAAGGGATTGATTGTGTGTGCAGATAGTCAATAGGCACATCCCCCCTTAGATGTGACACTTGTGAAACACATTGTCCCTCTCATTCCAAGCCCTTTGGTCTCTCTCTTTGCAGGTATCATGTCCATACTTAGAGCCAAAGAATGAGGTTGAGAAAATGCAAGTCAAGAGATATTCTGATGCGTATATAAACATCATGGAAATTAGATGGTTCTCTGCTTCTCACTTTCTCTGACCAGTGTAAAAACCCACTTCCTTTGCTATTTAAAATGGTATTTTCGAATTGTTACAGCAATTGTAAATGTCATGATAATCAGAATTCTGGATAAAAGGTGTTTATTTCTATTTGAGGCACTTTGCTGAGTCTGTATACACAGAGTTTGATAGCAGCTTTATGCTTAGCCACAAATCTGCACTGTTAACTCTCTGGGAAACAGGGTGGAGGGGTGGGCAAGCTCAGCCAGGCTAGTTGCTGTCACCTCCATTAGGCAGATGTGCAGTATAGGCATTTGTTCCACAAAAATTTGAATGTGTGATAAAATGGAACTGAAGGAAGAATTGGAGAAAGGTAAAAAGCTGAGAGATGGTAAGAATTGCTAAAGTCTGTAATATCAAGGAATCAATTGCCTCTTCCACCCCTTAACTCTTTTTTGGGGGGATGTGGTGGTCAGTAGCGAGCTGGTGACCAGCTGTGGAGATGGGGGTGGGAGGAATGAGGGGAGGAGTGATGGGACAAAGGAGGCCAACTGCGGCTGTCCAGCAGGTGGGAATGATTATGGAAAGAATGACGACCTGCACTGTACAAGTTATTGATGGTAGTTCCCAGAGGAGCTGAGTTAATAAAGCTGCAGCCAAAATAAACCACATCCCTTGCATTTTGTCTTTCTCCCTGCATGTCTGGAACAACGCAATGAAAGTCTATTGCCTCCTCTTCCCCCCATGCCTTCCCCAACATGATCAAGTTTTCTTCTACTCTGTTCTACACAGCTGTGTCATGAAAGGATTTAACTCTTGTTTTCTGTTAAAAGTACAAAAATATGAAGATTGAGTAGATCCTATTTCTACTTTTTCAAAAGGCAGTATGTGCTCAAAGTGAGAAAAGGAGTAGAAAGCAAACAAGTGGAAATACTACCTGCTTGATGTAACAGTGTGTTGGTTTTGCCTTTAGCATCCATTCCTGGGTCTGTGCTAAGCTGCATTTCTCGAGACTGGGTGGAAATTGCACTGTTTGCATGGTATGATCTGTCAGGACAGCTGACAGCCAGACTCCAGGTGATGGTCTTTGGAAGTCATTGTGCTTTTCAATAGTATGGATGTGTAGAATAGGAGTTGATCTTAACAAGAATAATTGTAGAATGGAACTATGAATGCAAATTCCAGCCTTCTCAGTGTTTCCTATTGATTTAGGGCTATTTTTAAAATGTCTTTCTTGTAAAAGTTTATATACTGTCCATTTTATAGACCAAGTTACTTTCTAGGTTATTTTCCACAACAAACAGCACATGGCAGTCCTGATCCTACATCACATTTCCATTTGCTTTTACAGCTCCAGTCTTAATTTACCATATTTCCACCCCTGAATGGCATTCTTTGCTACGACTTGGGTTCCAAGCCCTGCCCTGATGGTATGGAAGACCATTTGAACCAGTGAGGACTGAATGACTGGCTTCAACACCATGTCTATATTTAATAGGTTTGGCTTGCTATTCCTTTGAAATTTGGTTTGTCTTCTTCCAAGTCCATCACATGAGCTGCACATGCCAGAATACTGTTTTATTTAGACATCAAACACTGATGCTGTTGCCCTGGATATGATTTTTTGTGCAATTATTTCTACAGTCCATCTAGCCCATCACTGAAGTATCAAAGTTCTTCCTGAGTATTTAGAAATAAAAATAACTGTAACAATATAAGCTTCTCCTTTTTTCCTTTTTCTTTGTCCAGGGTGTAGGAAAAAGATCTTCTTTAGATCATAGATTGGCTGAATGAACGCTTGTGTACCTGTGTATGAGATTGAGTGTGTCTGTATTTATACTGAGAACTCAAAGTGAAAGGTATATTGGCTATACACCTGTTTCTGAATGTGCTGACATTTCTGCTTATTCTTCTACAAGTCTTACATTAAGGTTAGTGTTTCCCAGACAGGGAAGCTTTAGCATTCATGGGGAGTGATCAGCCAGAATTCAGTTCATTGTCCTGAAACTTGGTGTGCTGATAAAGAAAGCTTGGGAGTCACTTATCTGGGTCAAACTATGGTTAAATGACATTTGAATGGAAGATAATATTTATAGGTAGGTTTATTGGTTTATTAGTAAAGAATTTCCTTTCAAGCTCAGAAGGCAAGGAGTTGAAAATTGAGAGTTGAGAATAATAGGCATGGGTTGCACAGCTGTTTACTTGCAAGTCAGTTTTGTATGGAGTGCTTTGTTGCTATTTGGGCGTCTGTTGTTACTGTAAAACCTTTACATCTTCCTGTAACAGTACTTCTCAGTCTTTTAAAAGCTGAGCTCATTTCCAAATTGAAATCAGTTGAACCCATTTCTTTTTCATGAGCTTTTTACTTCAAACACCTTAGCATACGTATATTCTGGTTTTTCCTTATTATATGCCATTTTTTACTGTTTACACTCAGAACCACTGGATTAAGGATTCCTTCTAAGGTACATTTTCCTTTGTTCTTGCATTAGTAGTGAAATAGTGAGCAGTACTGGCATCAGCACCTCTTGCATTTGGTGGATTTAGCGCATGTCTAAGAGTAAGAGATGCAGGAAGACCCTTCTGAGCCAATTGCTCCCTTTTTTTGCAGGCACCTTTCACAACCACAAGAGTTAGAGCTTTGATTTTTAATAATGGCTTCTTAGCCTCTGTTAGGAAAGTTGCCCACCAAAATTAGTTTATTTCCTAAGGAATGTTCTACATCTTGAGAAATGTTGTTCTATAATTACTGACTTAATGGTAGGCAAGTGGAAAACTCTTTTCGCACATAAGGACTAAACCTTTTACAAAGATAAAACATTTTGCAGACTGCAGAAGTTTTGCAGTCTTGATGATGATCTTGGATAACATTAAAATGAGGGTATTTGCTTCTATTGATTGAATTCCAACATTTCTTTAGCCCTAATTGTACTTAGCTCTAAACATCTTGCTCTCTATGTCCCAGTAAGGGGTGCAAAATTTCCTTGAAGTCCTTCTTGTCATCCTGGGTTTTACCTGATTTGTAAATGTAAGAGTCTCCCTACAGTGGGAAAGCCTTTAGGGAGGGGATCACATCTGTATTCTATGAAGTGTGATTGCATTACTGAAGCTTTAGATATCACAGGTTTTGAATTTATTGCTGTACAATTTTTCCTACCAGCTACTGATCCTCAGTATGTAGGAAGTTTGGCTAGTGGATTCAGTGACTGGGGGTAAGTGAGCAGGCCAGATGTGGATCCTTGCCACCCTGCCTCAATCTCCAGTTTTTCTTAGGAAATAATAAAAAAACACAGCGTGGATGTGTACCAATGAAGGGTCTGTTGCTGTCTGTATACAGCAAGACCTGCCCCAGCATTAATAACCACAGCAGAGACCAACATCCATTTCAGCAATTGTTTTTAAGCAACTGGGTCAATGATATTTTTGACAATGTGAATGGCAAGCATTAAAATTGCTTTCACAAAAGCGGTTAGCACATTGTACCACTAATTATATGATTACAGGGGAGCTATTTATCAATTTACTTTTACAGGAACTGTTTATTTTGGACTTAGTCTTTGAGTTTTGCTGTAGTTTGAACCAGAGCCTTTCACAGAAGGAAGCTGTTAGTAGTGGCTAGTTTATAGAGTTTGGGGCCCAACAAAAATACCTCAGAATCATCCAAGGCCAGATGAGGTTTTATGAAAGTCTCCTAATTCTATACATGAAACATGAGTTCAGTTTCGGTTAAAAAGTGAGCAGATTTTTTATTTCTAAACTTTCATCTTTCTTAAAATTTGGGTTTCAGATCATGCAAGCATAGGGTGACAAGTGGTGACACACGGAAGAGGATGTGTCCTTTGCTGTATCTACCTTAGTTCCCTTCTCATTTAGCCACCTATTCTTTGGTTTTTAGCAGCCATGAGAAATAAAGACAGTCTACTTTGTGCCTGCTTTCTGGCACATAGTGGCTTTAAATGTAAATACTTTGCTAGTGACAGAGCAATAAACCAAACTGCCTTTTGTTAGAACTATGAATAAGGGCTATAATAACTCCAGATCTCCTGGTAGGCCTGCTAATGATGGCAGGAGGAATTTTGCATGATAGGCGAAATATGAATGTTGCACCAAAACTGAGCATGCACAGTGCTCAAATGAATTAAGAATGTAGAGCAATGAGGTATTAGAGGGAACAGCATGTACTAAACCCATAGCCAGAATGGCATTAACCCACACTGGCTGGCCTTTTTGCTAGTTGATTCAGGATTATATGGAATGGACTGTTCTCAAACCCTGTGCTCCCTTTGGAGAAGTCTGTATATGCAGAATAGATGCAGGGCAGCATGCCCTGAGCTTGTAGAAACAAGTTGCATTGGTTTAACTTAAATTTTTAAATAGATTCCAGTTAAGCACTCCGTGAGGATGTTTCCCTTAGTTTAAGTACTAGATAGGTTCCTGACTTACTGACCTGAAATAGCAAGGTTTTCAGAGCTTTTTATATAAGAAGTCTCACAAAGTACTGCAGACACTACCTAGCTGAGCCATAACAGAAGAGCATAGAATTTATTCACAGGCTCTTATTTAAAGAGCGTCTTTGAACACACTTATACTTTCATAAGACTTAATAGTTGGTTCAGCCCAGAGACTAAGGGCCAGCCCTTCTAAAGGTTGCTTAAAAGTTAGGCACTTTTAAATTAGGCACTCTACACTGTACCCTACATCCTGTGCTGAGTGCTAGGGTTAGCTGTGCTAAGCATGGGGAGAGAGGATAAACCAAACAAACATCTGAAAGAGACCTGTACAGGCAACTTTCTGCAGAGGGCCAGAAAGAAACATTAGGAATCTTGATTCTCTGCTGAAGGAGCAAATCTGACTTACAGCTTCAAAGGGTTTATATTTCTAACCTTGGATGCCTGTCTAGAACCCCTTTTCATGAAAGACCCTCAAAAATCAGTGTATTTGATTACACATTTATGGATAGTGTGGCAGTCATCTGCTTCTCGTAATTGGCTGACAATTTAAGGACGAACAATCTGAGGACTTGAAAGAGTTGGGATCACAGCCATTGTCTTGGGGAACAAATCTGCATGCAGGCAAGTGGACTCTGAAATGAACACTGCAGTCTTGGTCACTTTATGATCTCTTCAGGAACTTGGCCATAACACACGGAGACTTTGAGTTCAGGCTGTACTCACCAGTTTCATTCTGCCAGGGAGACATGGAGGTGATGGTGCAGAGCTGCAGTTTGTTACAGTTTGGGTTGTTGGTGTGCATTTACTGAGATTCAAGAGTTCCATATAACAAAGGGCAGGAAATGATAGTTTCTTACTTCTCACAAAGTGCCTTTAAACTACACCCTGCTTATACTACTGAAGTTATGACTCCACCCAGAAAAGCATTCAAGACTCATTGATCCAAAAAAACCAAGAAGAAACCTGTTTGTGTGCTTCCTATTTACATACATCACAGTGATTATTCTGGATTTTTTTCCTTATTCTAGCCTCGGGAGCAAACACCAGAACCCAGAATACTCCATCTGGTTGGCAAGTGGTCTGTATTGCTACCACTCAGAAACATACCCTGTGCTGTAAATTGCTGTATCACAACTGATTTTTGTATGCATAATAGCCCCCGTATCAGCCAACAGCTCCAGGGGCACTATCCGAGTGCTCTCAAATTATGTCCTAAAGTTGCTGAATTTGAATTTCTACCTTCCTGGGTAAATAGTGTAATATCTTCTTTAAAAAGGAGTGCACCCACCTCTGGCTGTTAAAAAAAAAATAAACGTGATGGCTCCCAACTCCTGCCTCTAAAAAGCCCAGTTCCATGAATATGTGTTAAATGTCTCTCTGAATGTTGCATTTAGTTACTCAGAGGTTTTAAGCTAGTGGAACATGCTTTTTCTGGATCCTGACCATAAATAAGCTGGAAATATCAGAAAAAGCACTGAATCTATCAGATATACATATACTGGATAAATTTAAGCAACTTCAAGATTAGGCAACAGTTGGTGAGTCTTATTTGGATTCCAGTTTTAGTCTCAGGGTCTCAGTTCCAACTTTAGTCTTGCTTTAAGTGTCTGCATCCTTCCTCGATACAGCACAAAGGCTTTAGAGAACACTAGTGCCTCTGTTCATGTGTGCTTTTGCATGGAGGCCCTGAGGAAAAGATGATATTCTTTAGTGTTCCTCAGGCTCTGTACTGTGGTATGTGTTGTCTCTTTTTCACTTTTGAGTGAAAAAAACCTGATAGGTTCATGGTGGTCTGTACAGATACTCCGAAGAAAGTGTTTGGAGGTTTTTGGTTTCTCCAATATGATTTTGTTCAGGTCTCATTATTGCTTTTGTGAAGTAGGGTATAAGTTAGAAGATTAAATAATATGTGTTTCATGCATGTAAATTAGATTTTTCAGAGCTAATGAGTCTAATCTCAAATACCACAAAATCCCCACTACTTAGCATTTACTAATCTGAGATTTGTAGTGCGAATGAAATGAAAAGAAAAGGCAGTTGTTACAAAAATACACAGGGACCTTCTTTTCAATAATGTTGACCTAGAAGTTGTGTACACATATTTCTTTTGTTAGAAGAACCGTTCTAAAAGGTGAATACAATAGTTCTGTAGTTTCTCAGGGGAAACTTCAAGTAACAGTTATATTAGTAATATTCAAAATTACATGTATATAACTTAAAATGGAAAAAGTGTTACACTCAGTAACTTGAAAATAATATTCTTGCTTCTAAAATTTCTTATAAATCTCTCCCTCCTTTCAAAGCAGAGAACCTGCAGTTAATCTGTCAAGAGCACTAAAGAATTAGACAGCTATTAGACAGCAACATTTTGGGTTGCTCTCAAATTCTAAACACTGAAATTGTGAAAGTAGCTGATTTGAGTTTAACAGCTTATGGCTTAGGTTCATTTTATAAAACACTGAAAATAAAGAGGTAGGTGTTGCCTTTTGGCAATTATTCAATGAAAAATTTCAGCCTGTAAAATACAAGTAGTGAAGGATAAGATATTTGAATCATAAAAAAGACTGCAAAAAGATAAGTGCCTTTTTTCAGTCACTCATTCTGAGAGATGAGTGTGTCTGATACTTATGTTGGTTTACATCCATTCATTTCTAACCCAAAATTAAAATTCACTTTAATGTGAATTAAGCCCTCTGTCAAGAGGACTAGTCTGTTGTATATGCATAAAAATCTGTGCCAGAGAGGTTATCTCTGACATGGCTTTCCAGCAGCTCACAGGGGTGATCTAGGCAGACAGAAATCCTGTGACTGGAAATCCCTTTGCTGGAAGGACTGCCTAGCTTGCATCACTGATGGCAGAGAAGCTGCTGTTGATAGCTGTGCTGCCCCTCACAGCCTGGCCCCTGGTGTTGAGAGCAGCTGAGAGAACTGGATTCCCAGGCCCATAGCAGCATAGTGCCTCTTTTCTTCATTTAGAGGGAAGAAAAGGAAGAGTTAATTTTAGTCTAACATGCAAAACTTGTCTTTCTGTGTAGTGCGTGAAGCATGAACTCAGTGGGAGGTCCATGAAACAGAGCCTGGCTCTGCTGCATTAGCATTCTGGTCACACTTCAGGACAACATAAGCAGACTTACAGCTTTTAAAAATGTTGTTTTGCTCTCATCTGCCCCACAGCTGAATTCTGTGTTGAGAAGGGGTGTTGTGCCATGCTAAGACTGGGGTATCTAAATTTCATTCTTCCCTTTCCACCCCCCTGCACCCCCCAGCTTTTAGAAATCAGTGAGAAAAATTAAAGGCCATTAATTCGATCCAAGATTTACTTCTACCAAGTCATTCCCTGGCCTATGTTCATCTTTACAATTTCCTTTTTTTTTTTTTTTTAATAAATACAACTGATAGTAGCTTGAAAAAATTGTGGGTTCAGTGTCTGCTCATGAACAAGGCCATAGGAAACTTCACTGACCTCCCCTGGCTTTCTCTGCAAAGAGGGAGAAAGAGTTATGCCTGTTACTTCCATCCCCACAGGCTGAAACAGGCTGTGTTGTCTTCAGAGCAGCCCAGCCATCTACCCAGGTGAATTCTGTAACTGGCAGTCAGGGTCCCTATGCAGGACAGGGCATGTTTTAAAGAAACCCTTGTAATGGAACCCAACTCAATCCAAATGACCCCCTACTGCACGTTCTTTTAAAATTATGAATTATTTCTCTTCTATAGTGATGAAACTTTTGTATTTTTTAGTTTCTGAACACTGCAGGAAATGTATCACATTGACTGAATTGATTGATTGACTGAAGGAACTGAAATGGTTTTCTGCTGTTTTGATTAAAAGGCATGGAATAATGTGTTTCATAGTAACAGTTTATTTTGTTTAATTCTTTCCGCAGGCAACTTGAACTAAGTTTTCAAATTCCTTAGATAGGCTTTTTTTCTTTCAGGGAGAACTATTCATGCAATTGGGCTGGCACTAAGCAAAAAATAAAATATTCGGAACTGTTTTGGGCTTAAGCCCTCTAGAACCACAATTATGTCTCTAAACAAGAAATTGATTTTGAAACAAGCCATGGGTTTTAATAACTCCCAATGTTCCCTTCAGGTTCCCATTTTGTGTAGGGAGTGTTGCAACTAATTGTATCTCTCGGATCAAGGCAGAAGTACTTTAAATATGGAACAGAAATGGATCTGGCTGCAAAGGCTGGCTCTACACTCTCACAAAGCTTTGGAGGGTTTAGATCTTGGAACCTGATTTTGGTCAGGATTGTTCTTTGATATCCTCAGATGAAAGGCACACTATAAATGTGAAGAGAAAATTCTTCTGCCTCAGTCACACCAGTGTTACCGAATTAGTGCCAATGCGGTCACATGCTGTAGCAGGGTGGAAAATTTGGCCCAGAGTGTTTATTGCAAGTAGCAACAAGGAAAAGAAACCTATTGAAGAGAAGAAACACAAAATTGTAAATGGCCAGGCAACAGGCCTCATGCTAACTTCATTTGCCAAACTGGTGGTTTACTCCAGCATTAACATTTTACGCAACCAAGGCAAATTCACTGTGTAAAACATTTTATTGCAGCAACCCTGCCTCTCCTGCCCTTTGCCTTTTCTAAGAGATTGAAGGGCACACATAAACTGCTAAAACACCCAAAATTGTTTAGCCATCTGTATTCAGTACCCCTACAGGCTTATTTACTACATAAAGAGCAAAGAAAACCAGCTAAATATTTTAAGAGGATAGAGAAGTTCTAGTTGTAAAATATCCAGATGCTTTATTGTAGACGTATGGGTCTGCACTACGGATGTCTAATTGCAAACAATAGAAGTGAAAAATAAGAGGGTTTAATGCCTTAGTTATGGGTTGGTAATGGACAAATATGTGGTGCTTATTCTCTGCCTAGCATGGCATGGCATCAGCCTTGGGTCCCCACTAAAACAAAAAAGCGGAAAGTCAAACAACAGTCATGTCAAATTAAACCTCTTTTTGTTTAATTTTTCAAAGTGATTCATTTAGCTGGTTGGCAGAGAGTCAAACTGATAGCTAACAATAGTTCATTTATTTAATGTTGCTTTCAGTACCCTGTAGCCACTCGACTGCATCAGAACTTATCTTCTGTAGTTCTCTTTGAGCTGTGAAGATAGGCCAGGAAACTGGAGTAGGTCAGGTGTGCATGAAGGCACAGCTCACATGGTGGGGCAGTTTGTGCTTCACGAACCATAGAGTTGGGAATGGATTTTCAAGAACAGTTAAAGCTTACTTTTAATCTGAAAAATGAATAAAACTGATATCCTTATGTTCCATGTTTGCTGAGTCTCAACAGTTCAAAAATAAAAGAGGTCAGTTTATAAAGTAAAAGAAGAGTGTTGTGTAAACTGCCAAAGCTGCAAATTGTGAGAGCAAACAATGAAAATGAGATCTTTCTTGATGTTTTCTCACCAGTTATAAAAATGTGGGTAAGTTAGTCTCTTGGTGATTTCCATTTAATTCTATTTTCTTAATAGGATTGAAAAAAGTAAATCTGATTAGAACAAACAAACAACTCTTTAGCTTTGCACAAATGTGAATAAATGTAGTAATAAGCACCTTGTTGTGGGACTTATAGAAATAAAGTTAAGCAAAGGTTTTTATGTCAATAAAGTCAGTAGATACAAACCTAATAATCAGAGAGGAAACAGATCAGTTGAATAAGAAGATAATATTTATAGTAAGTGTGTGTTGATAGCAAAGTTTTTTCTGTTCTGTTTAATGGATTTTTGTGTGACTGTTGAATGGTGTTTGATCAAGGAGCTCTGGCATAGGTTGCTCATCTAATGAAAACAAGTGTAGTGTATGACAGTTCTCTGGCATTTTAGAATTGTATATCGTGCTGTATAACTGCATACAGAAACACTATAGAGAGTGGGAAAATACGAGCAATCTCCACATGTAAGACATCTGTTTAAATCCCATGTATAATTTTTGTTTGTTTATTTGTTTGTTATAAAAGCTGGATAAGTTTGTTTCGGATTTTACATTTTCCATCTATACTTTTCCATATATTCATGGTCACTCAAGGTGATCTGTAAAAAAAGATAACATTTTTAAACATAAGAACCATGGATTGTACATTAAATAAAATTTTCTATTATTCAAGTCTGGTGAGGATTATCCATGCTTGCAAGGGACAAGTTTTCCCAAAAGCTGAGTAACCCTTTCAGTGCTGCTCCTATAAGTATGTTCTATCTATGCCAAAAGCTCTTGTGCCTGTGGTTCATGTCTAGTTTTATGAGGGTCTTTTACCACAGGAGGTTATTTTAGAATAATTTTCAAGTGCTGTTTTTTCTTTAAGAAACATAGTTACCTGTTATTCAACTTATATTTATGGCAATAAATCATTCTGATAGAATAAAAGCTTTTTTAAAAAATTTTCATAAAATGTGTATTGCTGTTGCTAAGTAGAAGGATTCTGTCAAAAAAAAAAAAAAAAAGACTGGAGAAAGAGCACTGGTCCATCATCCCTGATTCTCTGGGGCTATCTTTATGTGATCCTTGTGTTAAAACCTGTAATTTTTCCTCTCTGAATTGCATTTTATTATTCATTGGTATCTTTAATGCGTTGAAGAAGGTTTGGGTTCTCTGATATTGTGGTGAGCCAAACCCATGAGAATTTTTGGTAAGTAGGGGTCTGCAGTCAGTCAAATCAAGAGTGAATTGTGATCAAAAGGAACCCTTCAGTCTAACAGGGTAAAGAAACAAAAGGAACTCTTCAGTCTAACAGGGTAAAGAAACAATCTGTTCTCAAGAAAGATGTACATTATAGAAACAATACAGTGTCCATTAAAAAGTACTTTACTTATTTCTGGTGGGTTTTACAGTGATGTCAAATATAATGGAGTAAACCAAATTCTAAATGTGCATTACTCATTACTCACCACACTACAGTAAATGTATCACAAGCATTCTGCTCCGGTGAGAGTGCCAGAAAGGCTGCTGGTATTGAGAACATGCCCATTATGATGAGGGTCAAGAACCACTCTGCTGCAATAAAGGCCCGCACTGCTAAGGACTTTAAAATAGAAAAACACTTAAGAAATGTAAAATCAATACAGCATTGGTTAGGGCTAAGATAAAGGCAATGTAAAAAGCAAACCAAGCATAGTTGTATTGCTATTTATTACCTATATATATATATATATATATAATATTTATGTATATATTATATAAATATAATAGTATTTATTATACTGGTGTAGATGTTATGTAGATACAAGTATAAATAACATTTTCTCCCAAAATTTAAAACTAAATGCCTATGTACAGAAAAAGCAAAACCACAGGAAGGGAGGTGCCAGCATTATTCATGCCAATGCAAAAATGGTCTACTGTATGTGGTGCTGGTTGTGTTGGCATGGGATTTTCAGGACATTTCATACTGTTGAAATGTATATTTTGAAAATATAACCCAGAGGCTAAAATTCAGTCATGAAACTGAGTTTTGTCTTTGACATCAAAAGGCCCACGTTTCACTCAGGTAGGTACTTTTGTCAAAGTATGAGAAAATACATGCCTGGGGAGAGTATTAGTCAATAACTGAGAGAAGCTAATAAAATTTTATAGTTAATTTTTTAAGAAGTTCTTTTAGTTCTGGAAATAAACAGGAGCCAGTATCAAGATTATGCTTAAAAATTGCAGCCCAAAGTATATGTTTCACCTTCCACAGTCAAAAAGTGTAGAAAGTTTGGTTGGCTTTTGCTCTGGAATCACTTCACTTAAATAAAAGGCAGGGAGAGATAACATGAGGAGATCACAAGAGACAGGAATTTTAGTCCAAAACTTGAGAGTTTTGAGCTCCACAGACTCTACACATAAGCATGCAAAGGTGACAAAAGGAAGTAACTACTGAAAGGAGGGAGCTTCTAGAGTGGTTTATAGTTTGTGTTCCTTATTCAGTGCAATGTGATACCTCCTGGACACTGCTGGGGTCAAAACGATTAGAAAACTGAATATAAGTCAACCATTTCCCCAACAGTCTGAGGATTTTTTTACATTTCCCACAGTTTTAAATAAAAGTGCAAGGAAACATGCTTTTTACCACTCTTACGTGCAGAAAAATATAATTGTTTACTCAAATAATCTGGTTCATTGCTTATACTAGAGAAAGACATTTTGGTGAGAATATGTCACTATGACAGACTTTCATTTAACATTTCATTTAGTTATATTTTAGAAAATACCATTCTGAAGACAGTTACATCTCTGTGCTGTTACTGCACACACATTTCTTCACCAACAATTTCTGACACAACTGGAGAGCCCTTGAAAGAGTTAATAAGCTTATTAGTAGTTGGAACCGTTTGCATTTAAGGAAGGCATTATAGAAAACAACTGTAGACTGGGCAATTGGAAATTCAGTTAGAAGGATGCAGAAATTTAGACCCGTAGGCGGATTTAGTATTTCGAAAGACCAGAGTTTGGTAAGCTGTGGGTATAGCACGTGCCTTTGGTGAATAGCAACAGCTCTGCAAGTGACCGCCTGTCATTTGAAGAACAGAAATTATCTATAAACACACCTCAATCATGAAAAAACACACCAGCTCAAGCCTCACTGAAACTGATCAGCTGCCTTGCATTTAACCACCAGATGGGCACAGATGACCACAGAGAAGCAGATGACAAACTATAGGTTAAAAAGATGATTACTCTACAGCAATTCTTCATTGTGTTCATGCACTAAACAGAAGGATAGAGACACCTAGGGATGAAGACAAGCTAAAGACCTAAAATAGTTAGCTGGTAAAGAGGTTAAACCATAGCTATTGACACAAAACGAAAAGTAAATCACTATGCTTTTCAGTAAGTTGACGATTACTGGCTGCAGGAGAAAAATGAAGTATAAATGGGAATGAAATAATGGAAATAACTACAATAGAAATAAAACCAAAATTACAGGTGATTTTAATAAAAGGGTAACAAATCCAGCAGTGGCTGTCCTCTTAGAGAATTTGCACCAAAATACAGATCTAGTAGTAACTATTACAAATCAAACTTATTGAATTAGTGGTAGTACTAGGTCCAAAGATAAGTGCTTTGCCTGTGTGTAAGAAGAAGAAACTGCTGTGTGCAACTGCACATTTGTGAGTCTGGCTCAGTAATGCATGTAGTTTTAAAACAGGTTTTGAAGGGAAAGACCATTAAAGCTACAGATAAAAGGGAAGTGGAATATTGGTTTACCAAAGCAGGATGTGCCAAACTAACTTAATCTTTACTAATTTTTTTCTTCTTTTTTTCTTTTTTTTCCTTTTCTTTAAAATAGAATGACTTCATTTTCTAGAGAAAGGAAATAAAGGGGGTATATTCTGTCTGTCCTTTTACAATGCACTCATTATGCTGCTGAAAAGAAAACTGCTTACTTGCTTGGAGAAAGTGGAATTTAAGAGCACAGATGTGAGATGACCATGGTAGGTGACTTAGGACAATATTGAAAAAGAGCCATTTGTATTAAGATAAATGTTTTCCCTGATAGTCATAAAAGAAAAGTGGGAATGAAGTATCCTGATAGTACAGTATTGGGAAGCTTAGATAATCCTGATAGCCAATGAAAATAACTGCATTGCCTTGAGAACCTGGGGAACTAGACATGAGATTCAGCAGTAAGAGCTGAACAGCATTTCAGAAAGGTACTATAGAGAAAATATAAAATGTTGTTATAAGTTGAGAACTTGTCATCTGGAAACGAAGATTATGAGAAGTCTGATTTCTGTTAATCAAAATACTAGATGGCTGGAAAGCTCTGTTTACCATTTTAAACGTAACCTCTGGGTCTTATTATGCCTTTCTTTGCTGTGCTAAAAATTGATTTGTTATCAAATATCTCTTCCCCACACGGATATTTGAAGAACATGATCCAGTCACTTTCTTAATTAACTATATGAGTAGAGCTTCTGTCACTCTCTCACTGCAAAAAACCTATTCCCAGACCATTTTCTATTCTTATAGTTCTTTTCTGAGACCCTGCCACCTGTGTTTCAGCAATGGTCTCATTAACACAGTATTACTAAGAAATTACCACTCCTGACATTGTTAGACATCCCTCTGTTCAAGGAATGTCTTCTCTGTCCACACCACACTGGAAACAGACATTAGTCAATAATCATGATTTTGAAAAATTTTCCAGTGATGCTGTGGTTTAGGATAATAACCTTGTTCTTTTCAATTTGACTTGTTGTCTTCATTCCTCATATCTCTCTCCTTGTATTTAGTCACACTAAACAACTTGTTTATTTATGAAGCAATAAAGATCAGCCTGTAGAGGTGGTTTGACCCTACTTTTACATGTTATTCCTGTATTAAGTGGAAGGTTATTTGCAATAAAATGTGAAAATAAAACACCAGTTTGGATATAAAGGGATTTTCCTTGGCTTTGTTAGAAACTGACCCTACTGGTGACAAAGTAAGGATCCAAAACTGTTGATATCTTTATGTACCAATTATTGTTTATTTATTTATCAGTGCCTTTTGTATGTGTATGTACATATATATATATGTGGAGGACATACATAGCTATGTCTTCATATATTTTATGCATACACAATTAAAAAGTGGTGATGTGTGTAAGTCTTCATAGATATCCCCATTATAAAGCACTAAGATTAAGATATTTTGATCTTGCTTATTAGCAGATTCCTAGTATTAAAAATAATAAGCCTCAATAATGAAATTAATTGATAGGTTCTTAATGAATAAGTCCAGTAAATTAATTCTACATGATTTTTAAAAATAGGGTAAGTTATTATGAACTGATGTTAAGACTAGAATAGCAGGAACTATATGCCATGCAGAAACAGAAATCTTGCCTTCAAAATTAAATCCTATATACTTCTACCATTGTAAAAAACTGTTTCACTGTATGGCAGGGCAACTTAAAGACATATGAAAGCTGCTGCTACCTGAACTCCACTTCTTTATAAACTGCAGCTCTAGGCTGGCTCTGTATGGGTAGGCACATCGTTATGAATGGATGTGGGGGTTTAAATAAGTTCCTGCCTATTGCCCAGGCCTCTGCCAGCAGGCAGTAGCTTTATAGGGATGGCCAGCACCCCAAAATCTGCTCTTGTTCACAAGTTCTTTAAAAATGGCTGATTCAGTCTATTATAGAATGAATTATTTATTTGATAGACACAAAATTAACAGACGTAAGACTCAAAACAGACTATTACTACACAGGAATAAGACAAAAAGAGACAACTAGTATTACACACGGGGTTAAAGGTACCATTAATTTTACAGCTAGTGAAGAAATAGTATAACTCAGGATCCAATGTTTCTTACCCTCCAGTAGTGATGGAGCACACATTGAAATCCTTTCCCTCAATTTCCAGAAAAATAACCACGAGGTTGCGTCCGAGCTTTGGGAAGAACTTGTCTTGCACATTCCTAGGGAGTGTGTAAGAGACTTCTGCCTCCATGATAATCTGTAGCACTTTTATAATGTAAAGCAGGGCTGTTGGTCACCTATGTTTTTTTTCTTTTGTCTCTTCCCACATCTGTTCTCCATACCAAGGTGTTGATTCTTGGTTAGGCTGGGAGACCTTTTGGCGCCAGGAGGTGATACCTGCTGGGCCTTGTCCACCTGAGTTATCTCTCCTATCTGCACCTGCCACCTGTGCTGGGGAGAGGGGTGATATGCTCTGCCACACACATTTAGACCAGTGCCCAAAAACTGATCATAAATGAAAAGCTCTGGATACAGATGAAATGGAAAATGAGAGGAAGCCAAAATACAATTAACATCATAACAATGCAAGAATTGAAATACCTTTTGCCACACTGCCCAGAGTACCCCCAAAAAGTAGACACCTTTGCTGTTTGCTGCTCCAAAGGGGAGTGGAAGTGACCTGGGCCAGGTAGTAGTGGTAGAGCTACTGAGCCATTGACCTTTTACAGGTGTCCTTGCTTGCAGAGGAAATAAGGTGGTTTTCTCTGCCCAGATATTTCTCACTGCCCCAACTCCTCCTGAGAATACAGAGAAGGTAAAGAGTGAGGCTGACACTGTCCTTCCACTCCCTGCAACTCATGCCATGTACTGCAACCTACATGATCTGTGCCTAAGCCCAACATTTTCCCTAGGCCAGCAGCATCAACTCAGACAAAAGATATGATAGGTTATGCCAAAAAAAGGGGGAAATAACCATTAAAAGGGTGTCTGGAGAGAAAAAGATTGTCACATGGAAGTGAGAAATGAAGGGCTTATGTTTCACAGTGGACAAGGAGGCACAGCTAACCAACTCACTGTAAGCCAAATGCCACTGTATCATCTGAGTCCATGGTTCAGCATCTATACATTTCTCTCAAATATGTCATAGTCTATCACCATGAATGACAGTGACAAGGTTAGACTAATAAAATACGGTACTCTTTAGGACACCAAATTGGAGCTGTAAGTCATGATGTGGGTTAGGCCCTTCATTTTCAGAAATGTAATGCATGACCGAGTAACTTTTTATCTCTTATGCCAAGCAACAGATTCTTGGAAAAACAATAAAACTTTTCCATGCAATTAAAATGGGAAACAGCCACAACAAGGGCTTAACTTCAGAAAAACAGTTTTACTGGCATTATGCACTATGAGAGGTATACCTTAGCCAGAAAATTCAAAAAGTTTTGAGCTGGTGTTCAAAAAGTACTTTGGAAATAATTGTCTACGTTAAATGTAAAACTACTGAGTGGTTCGTTACTGTCAAAGCCATTCAATACAGATGTCATTGACTCTAATTCAGATCTCCTGAGTGATGTATTTATGACAAAATACATGTGAAGTGTCCATTTCTGAGCATCCCTGTAAGCCATCCACAGCAGGGACACTTCATGGAACTTTCCACTGCTTGTTGCTTTGCTATTCTCTCAGTGATTTCTTTTATGTCGTTACGCCTCAGTGGCTGTTAGGTGAGGGAACTGGATACAATGCTGGTTCTCTAATTAGACTATGGTGATCAGTCAGTGGAAATTGTTTTGCTTTTCTTGCACTGCTTCGTTTACCTTCCTGTTTGAAGTTCTAAATCTTTCCTGTCAGCCTCTGCATTCCATCTTTCCATGCACTTTAAGAGTTGAGCTTGGGATGGGGACTACTATCTCCAAAACTGCCTGGGTATACAAAACTTTTTTCCCTTCAAAAATACCACATTTTGCTAAGAAAACATTGTGAGAGATTCTTTGTGTTTGACTAAATCCTGCTGCTCTTACTGACGATAATATGTACTAATGGTGATAAAATCTCACACACTCTAAGATCCCTTGGCCCCAAATAATTTCCTCTACCATAATCCTTAGGAGTGAATGAGTTTTTGAATTAATTGCCATTATGTGATCAAGATTCCTCCAGATTAAACTGCTTTGCTGCTCAGAAGAGCTTGAATCCAGTCTTTCAATTATATTTGTAGTTTTGCATATAAAGTTCTTCTTGTGCCAGCTCTTGATATTTTAAATTTTTTTTCTCCATCTTTCTTATTGAAGTAAAATCCAATTGAACATTTCAGAATAAACCCTGGTATTATCAAATTTCATATTTACATGCGCATGAATCACACTCAAATCAAATAAAGCTGCTGGGCATAACACCACAGACTACAGATCTGACTGACAGAGGGACAAAACAGGGACCTCTTGCCCATCCTTTCTGTCAACTAATTTTATGCAACACTTTTCAAGTGAGAAACACTTACATATTCAATGCCTTTACATACATAAATATGAGGAACCATTGAGCTCTTCTGTCCTTTACTGACTTAATGCTAAGTGTGGAGCGGATTAAGCCCTTTGGTGAATGCCATTTCTACTGGCATAACTTTGTAAGTATGAGCTATAAAACTATAAATCATTTTAAAACAAGGAGCGTGGAGCTGATGTGGCATATTTGTAAATCATTTGTATCAAATAAAAACCTGCCAAGCTGTGTTTCGTAATATAAATCTAGAGATAATTCAAATAGAGATGTCCGCATTTTTTAAATATTTTTTCAAATAAGATACCAGTTTATAATTAAAAAATGTGTATGAAGAAAACTTTTATTATTTTTTCTGGAACTAACTGTAAATATTTCACTTAATATCTTGAAGTCAATTTTAGCTGCTTGCTTTCTGCTACTGAATTCAGCCTGTGTTAATGGACCCAGAAGGAAATAATTTTTTTCTGCTAAATTATTTGAATATTGAAGAATAAAAGTTCTATAGGCAACTTCCGTAAATTTTTGTACAAGAAACCTCATGCTGAGTTACACTTAAAAATACTGAAAACAAATTTAATTCTAGATTGCTTACTTGATTAAAAGTAGAACTTTAGATTTTTACTTGAGTCTACAGAGGAAGGGAAAGGCAAATAAAAATTATCAGATGAGGAAAACATTAGGGAAGTTACTGAAAGATCAGAAAGAACATAAAAAATTACCCAGGAATGGGATCTTATAAATTATTTCTTCCTCTGTGATGATTTCCCTTACGACTGTAATGAATTTAAGTCTTGTATAGTGCTGACTATCAGCATTTTAATAGCTAATCAGGAAAGGAAGCAGAGTCCCTGATGGTCATCCCACATAATTTCACTGTGCAGGTCTTTTTCAGCTGTTAATGTTTCTAATCAAAGTTTATCCAGTGATGCTGCAGGATACAGCTGAGAAGAGCTCCCTGTAAAACTTGCAAAGCCAAGCCACTCTGCGTTTTGTCTTTCGCAGCTCTCTTCAAGACTTGTCCTTGCCAATACCTGCAGAAAACATCAGTGGGTAGACTGCTAGGGTGCAGCCATAGCTGTGTAGCAGATGGAGATTAATTTCACTTCTTATCACCATCTGAAATATTTTCTAGCCTTTTTTTCATCTTTATTACTTTTCTCATTCTTTTAGAGTAAGGTTTTTGGAGGAGAGACTGTCTTTCTATTGTGTTCTACAGTTGTGATCCATGGCTAGGGCTCCTATTTGTTAAGCTAATGTAAGTGGAACCTTTTTATGTATTCTACTCCCTGAGAAGATACACCACATATGCTAAATATCTTACTTTTCTTTGCCAGTGACACTTCATGTGGCACCCTGAAATAGTAAATTTTTTTCCCCGAAGAAAAGTAAATAAGATTCAGCAAGGCATGTGAGCACACTGCCCTTCAAGCACGTAAAGCATGTCACTGCTAGGAACCAGTCCAATATATGTTTCAGTGCACAGTTATGTGTTGTGCTATGCTGTGATAACAGACATCTGCTTAAAAGTCAGCATGAATTCTGAACTTCACTGCCATGGGCTCTTTCTATGCTTAGAAGCCATTAAAATCCCAGGATGTGAAAGTGTACTATCAATTCAGACCCTTTACTCACAAGGTGTTATGCAATTAAGTATATTTTTCACTGGAAAAGATGGAGGAAGGGGACATTGGACTCATGATAACAAAGGAAAGTAAATTTGTTAGGAAAATTGAGACCAACCACTGTGTAACTCCTATGTCCGCTTTCAGAGTCTACAGGACGTGAGAAGAAAATACAAGCTGTTTGCTTCCTCTTTCCAAAACTGTGTGCATCTGAGTGCATAGATGAAATCTCTGGACTTCAGGGATCTTGAAAAGAATTTCATTCTTCAAGTATTTCTCAACGTAGGTCACCTGAGAATGTAGCCAGGCAAGAAATTGTCCCACTTCACGTACTGTTGAAGATTGTTGTGAGCTACCATTGTGAAATTCTGTGAGCTTATACTCTTGCCTTATGTGTGTGTCACACAATTAAAAAGGCTGGAGCACTTTCTACACTTCATAAAATCTTTAAAATTTTTTTTTTCTTTCTTTTCTTAGAACACAGTTCTGATTCCTAAATTAGAGTAAGGAAAAACAAATATTAAATAATCCATCAAATGGATATGAAACATCGAGTTGTACTTCTAGTTTCTTTAAACAGTTAGAGAAAAAAAACTTACAATATGAAATCCTGAAATGTGCATCACAAGACTGATTAGTCTTCCTGATCATAAACCTCAACAGAAAAATTATGACCTCAGAGTGTTAGTGAATGTCCTCATGCAGGGCATAATCCCAAATATCATTCATATGTAGTCAGATCTGATTAGTCTAGGTGAATGGTAAGCTCATTTTATATTTAAATTACAGCACTAATAAAAAATGTATGATGGCAAGAGATTGAGAAGATCTGGGCTGAGAAGAAGGGGCTGCAGGCAAGAGTAAAACTCTATTTCTCAGAATGTATTTGGAGTGTGCAAAACATATCTGAATCCTCACATTATCTGTCTTTAGAATCAAACATATTAAAACTTACCATTGCTAAAAAGAATGGCCTAAAAAGTGTATAAACAAGTGAATACTGCCTTTGATTTAGAGAATGAATTGATACTTTTGCAATCCCGATGAAGCTCTTACTGATCATTAATATTGGTGTGAAAAGAATAAGTATTGGAAGCAATGTGTTTGTACAGATTTGATTGAATATACAGATTTTAATAGACCATTAAGTGAATTAACACAAGGACAGTTCCTGAGAAGGTACAGTGCAGCACAAAGATCTACGAAAGGGGGAACAATCTGGAACAATCAGGGATGAGGTCTTGTTTCTTCTTGTGTGAGGCTTCTATTCCCTATTTTCTTCATCCTCAGAGGAAATAGGGTATTTTAAAAGATAGCCAAATGGTCAAGGAATAGAGGCATGGAAAAGTACTGAAGAAATTGAATGGAAGCTTTGATAAGAAATCAAGATCTAGACACTGGTGACATCATTAATGAAAGTCTATATTACCTATTTTTAAAAAAATTCTATTTGGTAATTATATCTCATTGTGGATCCACTACCAGGTCACACAATGCAATAACTTCAAGAGATGACTGTTTTATTCAGGAAAAAAGAAATAGAATTTTAGAATTCTTAAGGTTAGAAAAGACCCATCAGTCATCATTTTCAGTCATCAACCTAACACCACCACCATGTTCACCACTAAACCATGTCCTCAAATGCCATATCCACATGTTTTTTGAACACTACCAGGAATGGTGACTCAACCATTTCCTTGGAAAGCCTGTTCCAAAGCTTGGCAACATTTTCCATGAAGAAATTTTTCCTAATATCCAATCTAAACCTCCCCTTGTGCAACTTGAGGCCATTTCCTCTCATCCTGTTGCTTCTTACCTGGGAGTAGAGGTGAACTCCCACCTCATACAAGCTCCTTTTAAGCAGATGTAGAGAGCAATAGGGCCCTCCATCAGCCTCCTTTTCTTCACTCTAAACAACCCCAGTTTCCTCATCTACTCCTCATCAGACTTGTGCTCCAGACTGTTTACCAGCTCCACTGCCCTTCTCTGGACACGCTCCAGCACCTCAATGTCTTTCGTACAGTGAGAGGCCCAAAACTGGACACAGGACTCAAGCTGCAACCTCAGCAGTGCTGAGTACAGTGAGACGATCACTGGCCACATTATTTCTGATACAAATCATTAATTCTGTACAATATCATTGATATTGCTCATGTTTGAATGTTACCAGTCAAATTCTGCTAGTTTTACTTGACAAAAATAACTGCCTTTTTGTCCTGGTTGGCTTTGGTCTAGTCTGTTTCCACAGTATTAGAAAAGGTTGCAAAATAACCAATAGAAAATTCCTGTATAGTAATTTTGCAGTCTTTTCTTAAGTGTTTATATTTCTCTTTCATTTTATTATTCATCATCAGTATTTATTATTCATAAAAGTAGTAGTTTGGAGTTAATCCAAATGTATGTTTACATAAGTTCAGGAAAGACCTAGTAAGTATAAAGACAAAAGACCTGACAAAAACCTCAGTAGACTTAACTCTAAAGGGAGGATGTGTAAGAGACTCTAAAGAGAACCTGTAAAAGGCCAAGTAAAAAATGTGGAATTTCTTCAGAGAAGGGAAAAGGTGAGACACATATCCATTCCTGGGATACAGATATGTGGACCTGACTATGTACAGTATATGATCAGTCACTAAAAAGCCAACTCCAAGGCTCTGAATCAAATTTCCTGTAATTATCTCTTTGCAGCCAGAGTTAAGCCTGTGGCTGCAAATCTCATTGCTTCTGCATTTTCTTGGAAACTATGACCAGACTTCTGAAAACCCTTCAGAGAGTACTCAAAAGTTGGTTCCTGCAGTACTTAAGGCATATGTTTGATATAGGAAAGCCTGTTCTGTCAATGGCACTTTCTTGTGGTGGTAAGACTTGTGAAGAATAAAATGATGTAACATTGTCATGAACCAGGCCAATAGTTATCACATTTAGTTAGCCTATTAGATGGTGTCTTTAAAGAAATGTCACATTATTTCTATTTATTTATTTATTTGTTTATTTATTTACTTCTAGTTTTATGGATGGCAATCCATGAATGGCAGGTAAAGGTTACTTTAATTATAATTCATATTTAAGGGCCTGTTTTTGCAGGAATTATGTCAAGAAAAATGTTGGCAAGTTCACAACAACTGCAAGATTGGGCAATAAGGGAATTAAAAAGATTTGTAAAAAACCTCATTGAATAAGTGCCTATTTCACTGCCTGTTCTATCCTGTTATTTCCAGAGAATGGAAAAAGGAAATTCCATATTGACGAGATTGAGCTGTACTTGCCATCTCAGTAATGAAACCATCATGCAATTCCTTCAAATGAAACCTCAGTTAAACTGCACAACTGTTTCTTTTTACTTTCACACTGTAAAAATCCAGAACAGCAAGTGTCCAGGAAAATGTATTCATTGGAAAGAAGCTACCAAAGTCTGTGCTTTTGACTGTCATCTGCAGCTTATTTCACACACCCCCAAAAGCAAGGAGTCAAAAATGGAAACTGCATGGGTGGTTTATTACTCAGCATTGGGCTCCAAGTGAATCTTCTTGATAGAAAACAGATTGATTATTTGTTTCCCAAGTCCATAATTATTTGAACTCATTAGATTGCAGAAAATTTGAAAACGTTTCAGATTGTGCATATACTCTCATATGCTCCTGTATTTAATTTTTGGGCCTGGCTCCCTGCTTCCTGGTAACTCATATAGTAATTTACAGCTTTGCAGGTGTAAGAGGGTGTATTAGGTAAACGAACAGGTTCTGATTTGCACAGGCCCTCGTTGCACTGAATTTAAAATATTTTTACCAGAATATGAGACCTGCATACTTAAATTTCCAGTGAAGTTCTTTTCCTTGATCAGTACCGTCTAATGTAGTTTTTCAGTAAATGTTCAACGTGGTGATGTTAATAGCAACAATTTCCCTTGAAAGAAGGTAATTTCTTTGTTTGACTCTGTTTTTAGAGAGATCTGTCTGCTCAGTTCCTGTGCCACTACAGTTTCTGTGCCACTACAGTTCCTGGGAAGAGTGTTGTAACTTAGAGCAGCTATTCTATTCACACAAAGAATGTTGGACAGGTTAATACTATTGTGCAATATTGTGCAATATTAATGCATTTTGCTATAACCAGCACAAGTTCCTGGACATAGCTCTGCCAGAAAGAAATATTTTTGATGCCCTGTTAAATAGCGTTTTCTACTCTCAGGATCTGTGTGTGTGAAAAAAAAAAAAAAAATTCTGGATATTGTAAGAGAAAAAGAAACAAAAGTGGGCAAATAAAGCTAAAAAAAGGCCCTTTAGGCTTCTTTTTCACCACTTTTCACCATAAATTTGATTTTCAGTGTGTTTTGTTTTACTAGAATATTTGCTTTATACTGGAGTTTAGTAGCTCACATTAGAAGTCAGGAGTCAATGACTGACTCCTCTACGCTGGGTACAAGGAAAGATGGCGAGGACTGATTGTTGCACTTACGTAGTCTTTCCTGGAGTTCTCTTGGTTCTGCATAGCTGCTTATCCCTCAATATTAGCAGTAAAGACAATTCCAGCCTTCACAAAATATTGTCCAAATATCTGTTTCTGAGTAGGTCATTAATTTTCAGGGACTTGCCAGCTATGCTACACAGTAGGTGGGAAAAAATCTTGTGGTGCTTGGGTGTGAGGCCAACAATAACCAGCTATTCACAGCTATGATTTCTCACTAAGTAATTATAACTTTTGCTTTACTAGGGGAAAGAAAATAATACTAAGAATGAATTTTTTAAACACATTTACTCATTACCAAATCATTCTTCAGTTTTCTTTGGGAAAAGGAGCCAGTAGCCCTTCTTATTGGGTGGAAATTTCCACTAACTTTCTTGGGAGCTCCAGACATGCTAAAAATACCGTGTCTGTACACCTGTGGTCAAGGATTATCCTTTTTTTCCTAGTAGGATGCATTCTCTATATAACATAGACATCTCACAGCTCTATCATGGTGTTTATGAGCTTTTTGGCACTGTTTCCTTCCCAATTACACTTTGGGAATTCCTGATGGTGGCTATTCCAAAATTCAATAAACTTCCTGCTGAAAATGTCACTGCTTCTTTGCATCACAACAATGTACTATTAGTATAACACTGTTTGTCTCAATTTATCATTGCTACCTTTGTCTGGTCAAGGATCATGGGGATACAGTGATAGTCAGGTTCGTATCCTATTTCATTTCCCTATGCAACTGCAGTTTAAACTACTGCTAAACTGTATAATTAATTTGCAGTCCTTGTAAATGCAAAGCTTCCCAGTAATATCATAGAAGTGAATTTTGCATTTTTTTGATCTGTATTTTTCTGCAGATCCTTTTAAAGTCATTGCCTGTCCATTGTTACAGGCACTTCTTCACTTCCACATTTTATATGGACAATGTTTGTTCTTTTAAATTATAAGAATTTTGGTACATGGTCTTTGGTCAAGATTTTTTTTATATGCCTTAAGTTAAGCCCTGAAGTCTCCATTTTGCTCCAGTTCAGTCGCTGGGAAATGTGGACAGCCATGCATTTGGGAAATTCAAGCCATTGTCCAAATACAGACTTGGGAGTTTAAACTCCTATTTTTGAAAACTTTGACCATATTAATTACAGATTTTGTTTTATGCAGAGGGACTACTCTGTCTCCTTACTCTTTCAGATAATGGAAAATGTGTAAAAACATTAAAGAAGATATAGGAAGAGATTATGTGGTGAGGTCTGCATTTTGCCCTGATATTTTGCTAACGCTAGGGATTGGGAATGGAAGATGTTAGTGCCTCAAGTAAGACAGGAGACTAAGATTACCAGCTGCAGAATTTGTGGGATGAGTATTTTCTTCCAGAGCATTTATGGCAGAAGGTACTTTTGGCCGAAATGTTACACTCCTAGAAGAGAAGTTGGGACTACTAGAAGAGCAACCATAAGTCAAGTCCAACATCGGGGATGGAGCAGGAGAATATGGCACAAGTAATGGCAGAGGTGCAGATAACTTCTGATGATGCAGATGTGGAAAACTGAGTTTGGTGGAAAGGAAGATCCAGAGAAACATCCAACAACAAGTAGCACTACCTAGCAGAAGAAAAAGAGGATATCAGAAGAGAAATAGGATAACAGAATATAGCTGCTACAGAAAACATGAAAGGCAGAACAGAAAGGCAGAAGAGAGGAAGAGAGTGCTGATGCAAGAAAATAAGATATGAGTATGAAGGATGGCTGTGGATTAGAACCCAATGGAGAAAATAGACAATACACATCTGTTTCAAAAGAGAAATACAGATGAGATGAAATGAGTTTCAAACAAGTAGAAGAACCCTCTTTAGGGCCCTCATGGAAAATGGATTGTGTGATTGGTATTCCTGTCTAAGAAGAATCAATGGGCTTGTCTCCACGACAGGCTCAGAGGACAAAAAGGCATACTGGATTTTAGGCTCTGGGATGCATAGAAGTAGAGACAAATTGACAAAGTCTTTATTGTGGGAAAAATATAAACAGCATTGCTATGTTTGCATTAGGCCAGACAGGTAGCATTTTAAGAGAAGCAAAGTAGGGAATGAAACCTCAATAGCATTCCTATCTTTTCTAGCGAAAGAGAAAAAAGCAATGATAATATAAAGAACTGGGCTACTGAGATGGTTTGTGGTTCCAGTTTATGGAATTAAGTTGGTAATTTATAAGGAAAGTTTTAAATAAATAGATGCAGAGAGAAGGTTGAGAGACGCTTATGTAATCTCCAAAGAAAACACATGTTTTATTTCACGGTAACAGTGAAACTAGGTAAAGGGTAGAAAAAATACAACTAAAGGGTAGGAATTTTAGGAATAAAGAAAAATTATTAATGAGTAGAGTCACAGTCAAGTGGATGCTGCAGCTAAAATCATGTAATTTGGCTAGAGAATTGAATGAAATCAGAAAGAAAAAAATGAAACAGGTAAAACTGAAAGAAATAAGGTAAAGAATCTAAAAAAATAAAATGAAAGAATGTGAATAGTGGATACCTTATATGAATTTAAATATTATAGAGATAAAAAAAGGTGTAATAGAGCCAGAAGGACTGAGAAATACTTGTGAAGGATGTGCGGTATTCAGAGAAGAAAGCAAATGCACTGGGCAGGCATGGCACATTTAGATGTAGAATGCTGAAAAATAATGAGATAAAGGATCTTACATAGAAGACGTTAGATATTCAGTCTGGGGAGGAAATTAAGAAAATTATTTTATGAACAGATCTTGAAGATCAGTTTTATATGTTGCAAGTGTTCCCTTTAACATAAATGCAGAAATAATTTTACTAGGCATTGTCTTGGAGAACATTAATTTTCCTGACACAAATTGGAGAGCAAATGCTATTGCTAATTGTAAGACCACCAGCAGTGCTGAGAAGAGAACAATGCAGCACATTTGGGGCCAGATTTTATTTAGCAGTTTCACTGTAGAAAGTGGTACAGAAGTCTGGAGGATGATCATGAGGTTTCGTGATGCTATAAAGTGAAGAGGTATTGCCAATATCCAGCACGATCAGACTGTCATATGAGGAAGATTGTAATACTTTGAGAATTACAATGATAGATAGAAATGGGTGAATGTTACAAGGAAAATGTGCAAGTGTTTTTGAAATGAACCGCATCGAAAAGTGTGGAAGTGCTCACTCAGGGCTGAGAAGAATCAGGAACACTGGCTGCTCACAGGACCATCCTGCAATGTAGAAGTTGGTGAAGACATGTGACCATAGGACATGTTATTTATGAAAGGAGAAGCAAGGCAGTCCTCGGCTGAGCAACTGCCCTCACCCATACCCGTGGAAGCGAGCTGCCCCAAAACAGAAAAGAGATGCTTGATTGATGGGGAGTCGCGATTCTGCTTAGGAGAAAATTTAAAATATATTCTAAAGAGGAAGAAGACTGAAAGAAAATGTCGTGGCAAATACACTGTGTGTTCAAATCAAACTGTGAAGAAGAAAGAAGCATTTTAGTCACTAAAATTGCAGGATTGTGGAGCAGCCCTGCTAGTGCAACAGGCAAGATGCTAGCAGTTTTGAGAGGGGCTTAGTGAATGGGACATGTCTGGAATGTAGGGGACTCAGTGACTCAGACCCAATAATACTTGTGTTGGTTATAGTACTGAAAATATATTTTTAAAAGTTTAGAAAAATCAGTCATTGCTCTAATGGCCAAATTGGTCTGGATGGTCTCAGAAAAAGAATCTAGTCCCCATATTTGGCTGAAACTCCTTAGAATGCTTATTTCTCTTGCATTTTCATGATGGCAACACTTCTTCCTGTCTCTTCCACTCAGGAAATAAACTCTTTTCCAGTGCTGTAATGGAGGACTGTAAACCCCTCCATCAGAACCTGTGATGGGAACCAAGCATCTATCCTGTTGCACGACACAGCATATCATCTGTCTTGGATGCAGTTAAAAGTAAGAGCTACATCCATTAATGTGCTTGTTGATGCTTCCCTTGCAGTATGACTCAGTGTTGGGGAGTACATTCCCTGAATTACATTTTTAAAAAAAATCTAATCACAACATGTTGTACAAGGACTGAGTTGATTCAGTTTTCCATTTTTTTAATGAACTAAATATCAGATCCTTTGATAATTTAAATGGATGTAGCTTTTGGAATGGCCTATGCCAGTTGAGGATATGCCTCCATCTCTCCTAGCAGCACCAAACCTCAGCTCACTCTCGTATTCAATGCTTTATTTAGGACAGGCTTAGCTAAATCCTTCTGTCTTCTTACATAGTACAAAGTGATTTTAAAATTACTGGAGCAACCAGCAGAACTTTTCCTGTTGCAATAGAATCCACTGCCTGCAGAAAGATCATGGCATTATGGAAGCATTTTGTGCATTGGTCATGCTTCCACCCTTGAAATAAATAAAAGCCATTTGCCATATGTGAATAGTAGAGCAGGCTAAAACTGAGGTATATTCGCTGAGGCTCTTCATCCAGTGGAAAATAAAAGGACCTACTTCTAAATACAGATCTCCTGGCATTAAGGAATTAAAATCAGCTTTTTTGTTTTTTCCAGTCTTTTCTCTACCATCTCCAAATATAGACCAGTTAAAGTGGAAAATCTAACTCTTAGTGCAAATGTATTGAGTACACAAAATTGGTATGTGCCTATATATTGGTAGGTTAACCACTTTCATGCTCTGCTGGGACTTCTAGACACACGCACTCAGACAGATATTTATGTGCTGGGATTTTTCACATAATTTAGGGGTATGCAAGCTCATACTGCTAGTTTAAAAATATAAATCCATTTATAAAAACATGTGCAGCCAATACAAAATTCTGTACATGTGACGGCACTGAAATCATGAGTTAACCAAATGAGATGAACAAAGTGAAGTCTGAGAGTGTATAAACTCAGCAGGATTCTAGACAAAAAACATCAGAGACTTTAAAATAAAAAAGGAAATGTTTATGTTGGATGATATTGCAAGTAAAAACAATACCAGCAAAGTCAGTTCCTTCATTCTGTAGTGCCCAAATGTGCAAAATTCTCTATGATATCTATGAGATGCCATTTTAAAACAAAACTGCCCTCCCATAATTACTCATTTTAACTATTAATATATGTTCTCAAGCTCACACTTGCATTTATATGTAGAGAGATATCACTGACCTGTGTTTTTAATTTTGCTAATAATTTAAAATATAAGAATTCAAATTCATCTGGTTTTGTCTCCTTTGTTAAAATAGTTTGCTACTCAAATATCTGAATGCTGTAGCTTTTAAGAAACTATATGAAACTTATGCATCATGTGACCACACTTGCTGTCTGATGAACAAAGATTGTGGGTGTATGTACAAAGAATTTTTGTGATGGTTTGAAGAAATTTGGAGTGGTCTTGTAGTCCTTACTCTACTGACTAAAACTAAGAGGCATTCGGGATGAATGATGATACTACAGGAGCAAGTTTACCCAGATGTCATTTACCCTCAGGTGCTATTTTGCCAGCATACTGATGATTTGGATTATCACTACCTTGTAGCATGTAAATACTGAAATTGAAATTTGCACAAAAAAAATGTTTTTTCTTTCAGGATTAATGCAGGAATAATATTAAAGATGGAGGAAAGAGTAGGCTGTCTGTTGTGCTCCTACCCCCTTGCATCTGGAAATTTCTGAATTTCATATATTATTGGTGTCTGTGGCATGTTTTTTACAAAGTGTAAGTGGTGGAAGAAGATTTTCCGGATGCAGAAGTAAGACAGGGCACAGAGAACGCTTAAGTCCAAAAAGTCTGGTATAAAGCCCATTTGCCTGTTGAAATAACTGCTATTTGCAGCTGAGAATGCTCATCAGGTTCCAAATATTTGGCTGCGTTTCTCTTTCCATAAACATTGGAGTCACATCATACATGTCTACAGGGCTCAGCCACACCTCTTCTGCCTTTGCCTGCCTGCCTCCAGTGGTGCAGCCAACACTACAGTCCAGAATACTCTCCTTATCATTCTTAGTTCCTCCTTTTAAACATTTTAAAGTTTGTTTTGGGGCTGCAACAGGCTGTCTTTCCCCCAACTCTCTCCAATCTGGAGTTGCTGACCACTGGCAAAACAGGTTTTTCTTATGCTTCATGTGACTCTGATCTTAACCTACATGTTGATAGAAATAGCTGGTGACGTTTTAACTTTCAAGAACAGTTTGAAGCTTTAAGAGCTATCTCCACCCTGTTGACCAATTTAGCCTAAACAGATTGCCAAAACTTTGGACATGCCAAAGTTTGTGCTAGTGAGTTCCATTTGAGTCTCCCACCCAAATAAAAGGGTGGAGAAATCCAGATGCAATGTCATTTGGGAAGGCCAAAAGCCCTGTAAGACTCCATGAAAAATATTTATTTTTCATTTTTTAACCCAAACCAGAATAAACAGCACCACATCTTTTTTGCCTTAAACTCAAGCACAAGAGAAATTTGGACCACCACTGAAGGTGGAAATTCTACATACCTGACCTTATTGTCATGTTTTTAAGCAGAACCACAATGGTTTTAGTGAAGTATCTTGCTTAAAGCAGAGGAGAGTCTAGCACTTGGGAAGTTTTGGTTGTTTGCATTTAAACATGCATGATAAAATATTTTGACAGCTCTTTGCCTGTGTGTTGACAACGTATGTGCAGGTAGTGTTACCTGTAGTTACCTTGAGAAAAGCAAATCCTGGGAGGTATCTGCCTGAACCTGTCCAGAGCAAGAAAGTCTTCTCACTTCTCTGCATTTTAGGTATAGGATAGATGGATAGATGGATGTGGCGGTGGCTCAACCCACTTTCAAAATAAGTGACATCCTGTGGATTGATTTCCCCACCCACGACTCCGCCTCTGAGGGCGGAACAGAGGATGGGACAGAGGTTTAGCCTCCCCGCCTATTAGGCGTGTCTCTGAGAGTGGTCCCTCCTCTGATTCCAGAGTGTTCTCTCTCCCTCCGTTGGTGATTGGTTTCCTTAGGTAATGTTTAATAAGTGGTTCGTTGAATATTCTATTGTGTTCTGGAAAGTTCTCTTCTGTTTGGTTCATGATTGGTTTGTTTGGGCATGTGCCTCCTCCCTTGGAATCCTATTGGTTGTATGTCAATCCCCTATCATTTCCCTATTGGTTGTTCCCTTGCACCTCCCCTTTCTCCTCACCCTAATAAAATCCCGTGTCACCACAGCTGAGCACGCCAGTTCATCAGCGAGTCTCAGGTGGTTGGCTCCCTTCAAGCTGCTCTCAATAAACATCTTGGAATTCGCTGCTACCTGAGGCCTCCCTCTCTCTTCACCTCCGCCTGCCGCCTCTTCCATCCAGGGTGACGCCTGCTCACTGGGCCTCTGGCCATAGACCTTCGGTAGAGCTGACACTCCTAAGCCAAGCCTGCCTTTCCTAAAGAATCCTGATTTGCGCTCTCGCGCCTGGGACGCATCCGGGTGTCCAGTCAGGAGGACAAGGATTTGTCGCTGGTCACGCCACCGGGCGGTGTGGCCACGGCGGCAGATGGATAGATAGATAGATACATAGATACATACGTAGATACATAGATAAATAGACAGACACAAAACTCAGCTTGCCACCAGTGCTAGCTGACAGGCTTTGGACTGCTCTCATCCTTTCCCCAATAGCTGTTGGAGGAATCCTAGGAAGGGCTTCCTTATGCCATAGACATCCTGATCAGAAATGCAGCTACAAAATTGCTCTAGAGCATTGTGTAGATGGTGCCTACTGGTTGTCTGTTGGAGGTTTTCCTTATTCTGACTGGTACTGGGTTTGGTTGGGAGAGAGTTAAATTCATTCATAGAAAATAGTGGGGAGCCGTGGTTTGGATTTATGATGAAAATGGTGTTGATAACGTTGGGATGTTTCGGTTACTGTTGAGTGATTAAACAGGGTGAAGGCCTTTTCTGCTTCTCAGACTGCCCCACTAGTGAGTAGGCTGGGAATGTGCAAGAAGTTGGGAAGGGACACAGCCAGGACAGCCAACCCCAGCTGACCAAAGGGATATTGGAGACCATATGGTGTCACCCTCAGCAATAAAAGCTGGGGGGTGGAAGTTTCACGGGGACTGCCATTACTAAGGTGCTGGCTGGCCGTCATTAGGTTGGTGATGAGGAATTATTTTTCTTTTGCGTCATATGTTCCTTTTAGTTGTCAGTTTTTCCCCTCCAGTTTTTCAAATAATTAAACTGTCTTTATCTCAACACATATTTTCTCACCTTTATGCTTCTGATTCTCCCTCCATCTTGCTGTGAGGGCATGAGAGAGTCACTGTATGGTACTTAGCTGCCTATCATGGTTAAGCCACGACAAGAATTGAATTGCCATATGAGCCCATTAACTTCCCTTGAATCCCTGGAAATCATAGTTCAGAATGTGGTTTGGGTAATTGTCATGAATGTGCATCTATAGTGCTTAATCGACCTTGTTTCTGCTCTGCTGCACTCCTAACCAGTATTATTCTAATAGCAGTGGAGAAAAAAAAAAAAGTATGTATGAGATTCATCTGGCTAAATATAAACAACTACAATAAAAATAATCACTTCTGGCTGCCTTTGTAGTCAATGGAGAGAAACAAACATTTATAAAGTGTGATTCATCTCATTCTGAGGTAGGTGTCTATGCTAGTTTTGGGTGGGGTAGAGTGAATTTTCTTCACAGTGGCAGGTATGGGGCTGTGTTTTGGATTTATGCTGAACGCAGAGCTGATGATATAGAGAAGCTTTTGCTATTGCTGAGCAAGGCTTATACAGAACCAAGGCCTTTTCTTCCTCTTTCTGTACTGCTGCACAGGTGAGGAGATTTGGGGTGCATGGAAGGATGGGAGGAGACACAGCCAGGACAGGTGACACCAGCTGACCAAAGGGATATTCCGGACCATGTGACATCATGCTCAGTGCATAAAGTGGACGGAAGAAGAAGGGGGAGATCTTTGGAGCAATGATGTGGGGCTGGCTGCTGGCTGGGGTTAAACCACGGCAGTGTCTAAACCAGTTTGCATGAATCATGTCCTGAAAAAGCCTGATTCTCGACATAATAGGAGCCTCTGATGACAACTTCAGGTGTAGTTTTCTTCACTTTAGAAATCCTTATCCAAAGGGAGATGAAGTGAATCTCACATAAGGAGATCCTAAGAAGAGGTAAACTATGACATAAGGCCAGACCACCTAGCTTAGTATCACCAGAGACTGATGCCTGAGACAAGATACTTAAAGAATAATGCATGACCAAGGCAAGTATTATCTTTCTTAGTTATACTCTCCCAGCTTCTGGTAATCAGCAGATTACAGTCTCCATGTATCACAGGTTTCCCCCTGAATCATTACTTATTATGATGTCTTCTAGACCTTTGTCTAGGCCAGTGAATTACTGTATCCCACTAGCCCTCACAATCAAACTGTCCTCTGAGGCTTCAGGATTCTTGTCCAGGATTAAGAGTGTCCTACTACTCCTAATCTGCCCACATACAGAAATGGTTTCAGTCTAATCACTCTGATACTTTTTATTGTATTTTCTCTATTTCTATTATTGTCTTCAACACATATGTACTGCTTGGATCATATCAATGTATTTTGTTCTTAGTTTCCTTCCTAATATTTCCTAATGTCCTAGTTGTCTTTTTGACCACTACTGTGTATTACACTATTTTTGTAGGTAATTATTTGCCATTACTCCAGAACTGGTTTCTTTGATAATGGGAATTAATAAATAAATGAACCATAAGGTATTTTTTTTTGCCTGTGTTTATTGCTTTACACCTGCAAAATAAACTCGAAATTCTATTTTGTCCCTTAGCCCTAGAAGATTCTTCTGCAATTCTTTGCATTTATCTTGATTATGGATACTCTGGTCGATTGTATATGATCTGCAAATATTGCTGCCTTCTTGTTCATCCAGTTCCTGTATAAATCTGTTAAACAGGACAGATTCCAGAACAGTTTAACGTAGGACAACAGAGATATACTTCTATGAAAAGTGACCTCTTAGCCTCAATCTTTGCTTTGTGTATTTTAAGCAGTTATTTATCCTATAACAGCTGAGTTTTTTTAGAAATTCTTTGATAGAGGACCTCACCGTAGTCTGTTAAATTTTATGAAGAGTATTTGCTAGTTAGGGATTGAAAAGGGTTTTCACCACAGAGGGATAAAGTGAATTGTAAAATATACATTGCATTATCAGAGAACTGGGGTTTTAGGTAGTGGAGGAAAAGCACAGAAGATCATCTTATAATAAATAACAGAGGAATTGTGTGGAAAGGGGAAAGAATTGGATAAAAAGATAATTGCTTTCATTAGACAATAATTTAGTTTAAATAAGTTACGATAGTAGTACTAGGAAGGAGGAAGTACTTGGAAAGAGGAAGGTTCAGAGGAGGAATCTTTCCTCTCCCTGTTTCAAGCCTGCTGCTTTAGTCTGCCTGCCTGTTTCTAATGTGAAGCTGCAGCACATCATGTGAAGTATAAATATGGATTCCTTCAGAGGTTTGATGACATTTTGTTGGAAGACACAAACACGTTTCTTGCAGATTTGTGATCTGCAAGAATTCAACGTGTGCCAGTACATCGGGGACTATGCCATAGATCACAGTTCAAAATTGCCAGTTCACTCTATTTATTTACCTGGGTTAATAGAAACAAAAGAATATTGAATTGCAATTAAACTGAACTTGGAAAAGGATTTATGAAACCTTGTCAACTGTGTTATCCAACACAATACCATTTGTGGGAGAACAAAGATTGTTCATTTAGAATATGTTGAAACTGTAAGTGAAATCACCTTACAAATATTTTTTCTCCTTGAACGGATAACATCTGACGGAGGGGAAAGCAATGCCTAACCACTATTAAACATTACCAGGTTACCATTATAGTTAATTAGCAAGGCATTACCCATAATCCTCTGAAGACAATCACTTTCTGGCTGTCACCCAGGCCTGCTGCAGTATAGGCTCACTGACTCCAGAAAGCTGACAGAAGTTGTTTTTCTGCAAGAAGCATGTTGTGAAAGAAGCCTGGTGAAGGTGAAACGTGTTGTTACTTCATGTTTAAGAGACCAATTTGATCACAACAATTTTGATGCTCATTTCAATGTCAGGGAAATTTTTGCATCAATTTTAAAAGCATAACTCTATATACTAATTGCTTTTTCTCTTTGGCAGATACCTCACTTAAACTAGAAAATTATTTTAAACTTATGCCATAGTTGAGAACTCATCAACAGAATATGAAAATCAGGTCATGGCTTGAAAAAACTGCAAGGCTTTTACATCCTATGAAGAGAAGAACTTTTTTGGAGATCCGGATGATGGGACGGAGTGTATCCTCAAGTTCACTCATGGCATAAAACGAGGAGGAGTGGCTGATACACCAGGCTTATTGGACTTCTCTACAAGGATGGCCTGACAGTAATGCTGAACATGTTTGTGTGGGACATGTGTGTTTGCTCTTTGAATTGTGCCAATATGGCCCACTTCCTGACCAGGAAAGTGTCAGCATTCCTGTGGCTGCAGCCCATTCAGCTGCTGAAATGAACAGAATGCTGTGCTTTAATCCATAATGACATATCCTGGTTACTAAAAAGGAGGGTCAGAGGCCATCAAGGCCATCACATAGCTGACTGGTATGTGGATGGACCATACAGTGAACATGTCACTGGACTGTCAGACCTTTATCACACACAACTTGAGAACGGCTCAGCAAATATCAACACTGACTACTGGAGACAGTAAAGGAACGTAAAAAGGGATTGCTAAGGTTCTGTTCCTTACAGTGTTTCTGACTCATGGTGACAAGCTATTTCTGATGAACATCCTGGTATTTAAGCCCCCACATTTTCAAGGTGAATTTGCAATGACCATTGAAAAGAACTCTTGCTTTTCCATTTCTTTCATACTTTTGATCTACACTTTTATTTTAATGTTTTTCTAGCTGGTGATGCCAGAAGAAGTGAATGACCCCATATGTCATTACTCAGCAATCTTGTTGCTCAACTGGGCTGCATTCTCCACTACCTGCATTCAGTATTTTGCTCATTGAAACACCAGTGTGCAGGTTGCATTACACAGAACACGTGTTGCATTATAGGATCTCTGTCAGGGGGGATGTTGGATAAGAAGACCTCATGAAGCAGGCATGGTGGCTTAGCATTATTCATTTGTGGAGCAAAATTTATTAAACAGAGAGTAGGCTAATTCACCAAGGCTTCACGGCTTTGTGCTGGTGACAAAGGATTTCTCTTTGAATTTTCTTGTTGAGCTGCTAATTGTCATTCGGCACTCCACACTGCTACATGAGTTGGGGATGGTAAGGGACAGAAATGGAGTATGTGAGAGAAGACTACCCCAGTAAACTAAGTATCCTTGGACAGTTGTTGTGTGTAAGCTTGCCTGGGGTTCAGAACTAAGCTGCCTCTTCATCCAAAGCGCACTAAGAGTCTTCATCTGGAAAGCAGGATCTACTCAAAATGTGTGAACAAAGGCATTCCTCACAAAATTATTTTGTGGGTGCCACCCTCATTATAAAGCTAGAGCATGAAGACACCCCTCCCATCCTCCTCTATATAGTAAAGTAACAGTGTGAGCCTTCAGTTTTGAGGTGTAGGAAATCTGGATTCAGACCTTCTTCATCTTAAAGACATGAAGATTCAGATCTCTCATGCGAGTGCCTTAAACCTTGGATGTGGGGAAGCAAAGGGAAGTGAACTTAGTTCATTTTGTCAAAATAAATGCAAAAAAGAGAGTTAAGGCCAGAGAAAAAGAGGGAGATCTGGGCAATTTCCTGAAGGAGAGAGTCCTGGATTTCTGATCTGTACTTTCAGATAACTACTCCTGTTTATTATATCAAGAAGTCACTGCATAAAAAGAACTGAATTGAAAAAAACCCAAACCAAACCCTTTTCAGAGGCCTAAGTATTTTTGAATCTAACCATAGGTCCTTTAATTGCTAACTTTTATGGTGCTCTATTGCTTTGATGCCCTTGCTGTGAATTCCCTTTGCTTTACTGTAGCAAGCACGGTGGCCTGTTACTGTAACTTTCTTTCTGAGAACAGGGACATGACTGTGAGCTGTGTGTGTACATGCAGAATATATGGCATATGCTTTAGCCTCCCTTCCCAGAGCAGAGGTATTATTCTTACTTTGGCTCACTTAGTAATTTCACTAATGGCTGGGAGAAGAATAATGGAAACCTGGAGATTTGGCTCATGAGATACAGCTGCTATGTCGTGAGTAAAGCCCCCTTTGGAGATATCATTTGGGGCCAATTTCCTTATTTTGTAGTCAGGCAAAACTCCCATTGACGTCAATGGGAATTTTCCTTCCATAAAAAATGGGGGCTCAGGTTTGGCCCTGAGTGTTTTGTCAGCTTGGCCACTTCAGATAATACCATTATTCTAAACACCCATTGGTGGGAAGAATGCCTCTGTAATGTATTTAAGATATCCTCAGGTTGGCATAAAGAGGTAAAATATGGAAAAACAAGTAATCAGCCAGCCTTTATTTCAGTCTTCCCTAATGCATCTTGTGTGAATTGTTGGACATCCTCGTATGCATAAAGATAGCAGGTATTTTGAATTTAGTCTTTCAAAAGTGCATTTTAAATCAGATATATGGTAATAGCTGGTAAGTAGAAATGTTAATAAAAATGCATTGCATTCAGGGATATTCATAAATGTGAACCACTTACTCCACCCCAGGCTTAGGAAAAGTAAATGTTATCCGTTTTCACATAATTTTTTTAGCCAAAGTCTTTTAAGCATATAACTTCACAGCTTTCATAAAAAGGGCATAAAAATAAAAAATGTGTTTTGCAATGAATCTGCCACTGATATGAATGTTCAATTAAATGGACCATGCAAGAAAAGAGGAAAGATTTGCTACTGGGGGATTGCCAGTGATATCCTTTGACACTTCTATGGTCTCATGTGTTCCTGATCAAGCAGTACAGAGCACTGGAAAATCCCAAACCAATTAGCTTGAAACTAGAGCAGTCTGTATACATTTGATATGCAGTCAGAGGACTCTGACTTGAAATGACTGGCACTGAACTATGGCCTTTCTATTAACTTACCTTAAACCATTTTTGCCCTTTTGTTGACAAAGAAATTCACCAACTCTATTTATACCTTGGAAAATTGCATGTTTCTGCTTAGACAACAGAATCAAACTGTGTTTTTACTAGTGGCAGCCATTTGGAATTTTTTCCTACCACATTGTATCCCATTTCACTTTAAATCTTCTCTTCTGGACACATGCAGGATTCATACTTCTGTAAAATCTAGTTACCAAATCTGGTAATTTATCATTGATATTACCCAGAGAAATATGTAACTGGTTCTAATCCAGCTCTTAAATTTGTGTATTTTGTTCCCATCACATAAATTTCAGTTTTCCTGGTGCAGTTTGGTACAGTTCCCAGTGTAAGATACAGGCTGCCATACATGCTGTACTGTGCGTGCAGAGACAAGAGCATCAGCTGCGCTGTCCTGTCCTTTGTCTTCAGCCCCAGCCCTCCCTCCTGTCCTGTGCAGCTGGTTTGAGGCTAGAAGACTATGAAATAAGGACTGTTAGTAGATCCGAGCCGTTGTTTAAACCCTTAGTAGCTGGTGGATGCTGAGATTGTCACGGCTCATAGGGTTGCCTCTCACCTTTGTGGTGCAGGTTCCCAGGAAGAATCAGGAAGAGAGGTTCCAGGGAAGAACTGACAGACTCTTGTGGTGGCAGAAAGCCTGCCTGCAATATGACCTGGGAACCAGTGTTGAGTTCCCATGGTTTCTCTACCTATAATCTTTTGATTTTTATGCAACCTCCTGAACACCAGATAGTGAGAGAGCCACTGGTTTGGGGAGACAACTCCTCTGCTGTTCAACCCCTCATTCTGACTGAAGAAAGAAAAGGAAACCCTAAGAAAAGGGTACATAAATATTTCCATCCTCTACTCTGTCACATGCTCATACACATAGAAAGATGTATTTAGAGCATAGTAGAAGCTCATAATGAAGTGTGAAAAACAGAATGCCCCAGAGAGTATTTTTCCTTGTGAAGCTAAAAAGTGGAAGTGCATCATGAATATATTTGCATTCTTGCTACCCACTGGCTTACCTTCCACAAAGCTGAAGTCTTCCTTTTCCAGTGCTACAAATCTGGCACTATTCATAATTATTAAACTCCCTTAAAGAAAAATAAGAAAGAGAGAAAAAGAATTACTTATTGTGGCCAAGGAATGCACAAACTACTGGAAGAAGAATTTTATAACTGTTTAACACAATATAACAGAAGGGTTATGCCAGTCTTCAGTCTATGCCAGTCTTCTTTTTCTACTAAAAAAATAGTCCCAGGAGGAATTCAGCTTCTTACTTGCTGTCTTATGTAATTTCGTTCTCCTCTATATAGATACTGTTTAGTTTTAAGCATAAAAGTAGTATCAGATTTATTTTTCATACACAAGAAATCCCATTTCCATCAGTTCAAGATTAATCTGCTATGATTGAACTCGTATTCTTGGGCATAAGGAAAGATACTTAGATCATTTGTCAAAAAACAGACATGCAAAGAACCTGCCACTACTCTTCCAAACACGTCCTATTCAGATGCATCTTGTTCTTTGCTGGTACAGAATGCAGTTCAAGATTTTGCTCTCTTCATGGCAAATCACTTAAGTTTCATTTTTGGCTGCACTGACCACTGCATCCTGAGCAGGCACATGGACTCCCTGCCGTGCATATGGACAGTTGACCCCTACAGAAGAGAAAACGGGACAGATGTCAATCTCAGTGACAAGTGCCATGGCAGACTTGATGATTGCTAAAAATGTTTCCTTCTCAGAAGAGGACAGCCTTGTCTATAGTCCTCCTGGGAAAAGTCTCTGCCCTGTGATAACCCCATAGAATTATTTGGGAGAGTATTAATTGTCTCATGTCAAAACTGGGAAGTATACTAACAGTTATATTCAACAGATCATCCTGGGAAACTGTTCAAACAGATGTCCTGACTGTAACTGTTTTACTAGCATAAACGTAGTTCAAAATATCTAAAATCTGCCCCATTAAAATTGGACCACTAAGGAGTACACTGGAACTAGTTTGCATGGCAAGCACAAATTTTAGTGTGATACGAGTTCTCATTGGTCTTTCTGACTTAAACTGAAGTCTCACTCAATATTGCCAGTTAGTGGTAATTTGGGAACACAGGAAAAATGGTGAAGACAAGTAAGAGCAGCATTAAGAAATAAACTCAAGCCTTTGAAAATGTTGTATAAATGCGTCTATGTAGCTTTCAAAACAAATGATGGACATCTCTCTAGACTGCTGAAATAATATTATCCCTCCATTTTTCCCCCACAACTTTATTCCTTTGTCTAACCAGGAATAATTCAGTACAGCTGAAATTTGGGAGCTGAATTGAAATGCAACTGGGACTAATCCCAGTAAAGTTTCTTGCCTCACGCCAGCTATTGACTTCAGTACAATGAGTAATTTTAATTGCATCATGAGTGTCCAAAACACCTTCTATTCAACAGACCTCCTGGAAAAGTGAAGACTTCTTTTTGGGATAAATCCTTTTTATTTCTTTCTTTTTTACAGTGTGTGTATGTTTTTCTGTGTAGAGAGGACTTACAAAGAACTTAATCATCAAACTCCAGATGAAGTTAACAGTAGTGTACAGAACAAAGCAAGATGACTAGAAAACATGCAACTCTTTATAATTAATTTTCAGTCCCAGTGGGAAAATGAACAAACGTCATTAAAATCTAAAAGAAAACTAATTATATTTTGCATATCGCTACACGGACACCTTCAGAAGTGCAAGCTTGGCATTCTCACATTTGTTGAAACAAAGAGAAAATCCACATTCATGCTTGCAACTGTATTATTTTTTCTTAATTATTTCAGACCTTTCATCTATTGTACCATAAACTTTTTTTACAGAGAAAAACAAACAATCCAATAATAAAATTTGTTTAATTTCATGGCTTTAACTTCCTTTCTTGTGAAGTGATCAAGAAGAGCATGTTTATTCTCTTTTTATTCCAGAGCATTTTGACAAAAACTGAATTTTAGAATAACTTCCTTGGCATTTTACTTACCAATGTAAAGAAGAATGAAGATGGGGAAAGAACTTCCACCTGGAATCTTTTTATTTGATGCTGCCATTTTTCTGTGACAACCAGCAGCCATTCAAAATCTTCCTCAGTTACAAAAGAGAATATTTGCATGTTAATATTTTAAAATTTATTTTATTTTAATTTATTTTATTTTTTATTTATTTTATTTTTTACAGTATTGTTTGTTTACACGCGACTTCGAGGTGACAGTTCACAGTCATCCTAAGACATGTTGTTTGATGAATCATTTAAAACTGCTCCTTATCTGCATGAGATATAGGCTTTAGGAACTGAAAAGGACTTCAGGAACTCACCAGTTCTGAAGAAGATCTTTGCAGTATCAGGATCAAAGCAAAAGTGTTCCTGGAATTCCTTCTCAGCAGAGGATAGTGTTTCAGGAAATCATCACTGGGTCAAAAACATGTATGGTACATTGATGTACAACATCCCTGAACAGCATGTCTGTATCACATTAAATTCCACATTAGCCCAGTATAATGTGTGTGATGCATAGGCTTGACTACGCCTCTGCACAGTTAAAATAGATTTATAGATCAGTATTTTCCTTATGTTTCAGGAGAGTTACTGAAAAAAAGTACTCTGTAATATCAGGAAGTTGGAAAAAACTGGGAATGTGGTTGCATGTAAGGACAGAAACCCCTAGTAAACACTGTACTCTGGAACTGAAAGACTGGAGCTGTTATTAAGCCCATTAAAGCTAACAGGAGCACTTCTGACCACGAGAATTAGTGCAATTCACATATAGACTTGGGTCCTCTGAACAAGTTTGCATAAAACAAGAGCAAACCTGAAACCTTGTAAAAAATCCTCAAACTTGAACTGAAGCAAGCCTTTTCCTGAGGGTTGGAAAAAATTTGACTGATTAATTGTTTAATTTTCACATTCCTCATCTTTTCCATTTTCAGCTGGGAGAAAAAGGGGATAAGAGAGCATTTTGTGATATTTTTACTGGCCTGACTGAAGCTGAGAGGTATTAGAGGTAATCTCATGAGAAAGTTTGACCTTGCAAGATTTCTGATTGATTTCCAAAGCCAAAAGATTCAGATACATTTGGATAGACTTTGAACAAACATCCAAACTTCAGCATGCCTGCCTGAAATGAAGATGCAAATGTTTTGATAGACCTTCCTTCTCCTCCTTGATGAGAACACATGTATATTGGGTGCACATTTGCATGTGTTATTGGTGATATTTGGGAAAATACATGTGCATTCAAGTTCTTGTCAGAGGGATTTTGGGGTTGAAGCGCTAATTCATTACTCAAAAGTTGATATGAAACATAAGTCCTAAGTACTCCAGAAAGTACATTATGAAAAAGTAGTTGAGCTATATGCAGTCTTCAGTCTCATTAGGAAGTGAGAAAGAGATGGAATGGAAAAAATTAACTTGTCAACATAGCCATATATAATTTTCAAAGACCTCAGTGTGAACACAAGATGTTGCACTGCCCATTGAAATAAATCAAAAAGTTGTGAATTGTTTCAGAGATTTATTGATTTAATTACCGATCATAACACAATGTGTTTGTTCTAAAGTAATCCTACAAAAAAGGAAAAACACGTATTTATGCAGTTCTTGAACTAAGAAGCAGATCCTTTGAAACTGGTGAGTTACAGACAGTACGTAAATCTCGCATTTACTATGCAAAGCTTTCAAAAGCTTTCTATAGAGAAGTGCAGCATCAACAGAGCATGCTAAATGTTAGAGATTCCAGTTGAGATCTTTTTGACCTCAGAGTAGCTGAAGATTTCTGTGTGATCTCAGTCATCACTGAAACCTGAAACAGGAAAGGAGCACACTGACCAGGAAGATGATTTAGCATGGGAAAATCATTGGTGCTTTTCAGTTTTACATGCAGAGAGCACCTAAAAATAACTACCCTGAAACACTTGTAGCAAGAGAGTAGGAGCCTGAAGAAAATTACCTGATACTCCTATCTAAATATTTTCCAGCGTTTCAATATTTGAACATCCTGATCAGAAAAATGTCTGGTAGGGTTAAGAGAGAGGAGGGAAAATCATGCATACTTTTAACTTACAGTTAAGCACAAGCTAAAGTCTCCTGAGGGAGTTCACAGGCTAGTGTGAACTAGTTCAAGGTTAGTGTGAAAGTGCTGCCCTGGGTCAGGTCTGCATAGGTATGGAAGCCGGTATACCAGAGGAGTATGGGAAACAGGAGCAAAAAAACTGACATATAATTATGGATAGGGAGAAAAAAGTCAAATAGACACAACACAATGCAAGAGAAGTCACAATGATTAAATCCATTGTCATATGATGGATTCCTTTGTCGAGGTCAGATTTTTCTCCTCAGGACATTCTGCTGCAAAATGTTTGTTGGACTGAAGAACCTTTTTGGGGGTGTTCAAAGAATTCACAAGCCATGTGATAGATCTTTTTGCCATAACAGCACAACACAGTTTATATGTTTATTTGAACAATACTTGTAATCCAGAAATTTCAAAGGTTTTGATTTTCAGTGACTTGATTCATCCAAAATGGGAGTAAGCTTGTGTGTGTTCAGTGTGAGCAATCAGGGTACAAGGCCCAGTGAAATGCAAAGTGAAGTAACTGAATTCAACTTACTGTTTTAGACTAAAATGTATCTCTTCCTATAAGGAATTGAGACCACCACAAGGATTCCCATCTATTTGACTTGGTCCATGTTCTGCCTTCAGGGAGATGAAATTAAACGTAAATTATTATGATTTCTTTGGGACAAAAATTAATTTTCCAGGCTGTCCACTGGCAAAATTAACCTCTAAACCAAATCTCTGGGATTTAATTTGGACTGGATTTTTGTTGGTTGTTAAGGAGTAAAGGTTAGTAACATCTAAAATAGTGTAACCTACATCTCCCTCAGAGCTGGAATAAACAGAAATTTTAATGATCTATAAAGTTTTATGAGTGACTGAACTTTAGTCAACAGTGTTTCAGAGGGATTTTTGAAACATCAAAAGAATAAAAAAATCCAAATATAACACCATTCCACTTTGGTGGCTAAGAGTTAATAAAGTTAAAACCTCTTCCAAGCTCTGTCATTTAACTCCATATCATAAGTCTTGTTACACTAAGGTTCATTGCCAAGAATTCATAGTAGCAGAAGCAGCAAATGAAAAAGGGCCAGAAAGAGCACAGTTTCGTTAGGCAAAACAGTCCGGGTACAAGATTTTGGCTTCTGTGAAAGAAGGGGAGGTGGCCAAAACTGCTTGAGTGTAACAGCCTCCTGATATTCTGCAATTATGTAACAATGAGTCTAGTCATTAATATCCATTTTAGCTGTCTCAAACTCCTGAGCAATCCAATGCCATAACCTCTCCCAAAGTGCATCAAGTCAACAGCCCAAAGAGGTTCCCAAGACCTAAGCAAGCAGAATAATAATGATAGCTGAGAGTAAACACCTTTGTTGAGTAAAATTAATCGTTGCAATGCTAGAGTCTGTGACCAGGTCATTACCTTAAAGGCAGGTCTTGATGTGGCAGCTGAGCAACCATAATGAAAAAGCTCACACGCAGAGGGCATGAAGCTGTTCTTTCCTAGCTCATAACTAGACCAAGGGAGGAAGACCTTACAAGTGACAATCTGAGCTGGAACTGGCCAGCATGTGGCCAGATCTGCGAAGTGTAAGCAGGAATGCTGCTATGGCTATAAGATACTGCCATTATTTAGGGCTCACGTTCACAAACTGGCAGGAGAAGAGATGAGAATACAAAGAGAATATATGTAAGACAGACAAAACGGATGAAGCAGCAGAGGCTAACACAGCCCTGACCCAGAAACCGAGCTTCCCTTGCTGGGAAGAGACGCAGTTATAGGGAAAACCTTGCACTGTAGTTTGGCGTAGGCAGAGCTAATGACCCACACTCTCTGCTGCAGCCATTTGAGGCTTGAGGTCTCAAAAACATATCTGCAGAGCTGGAGGGAGGAGGCTGTCTAGTTTCTCTAAAGTTACTAATTTGTTACTGATTTCCATAGGTTAGGCATCTAAACTTTAAGGTAGGCACTTAGCACCTTTCACGGACATGGCTCCCTATCCTCACAAAAATAAGATGATTTGGATTCCTTATTAACAATTCCAAAGAGAGATTCCTCACAGTCACTGCTAACACTTCTGAAAGTAGCAAGGGCTCCCATGTGATGTGCAGGTTGGAGGCAGGTAGCAAAGGCTACAACTCTTCCCAATGTCAGTTGTGGTGGATGACCTTGGTGCGAGTTAGATGAAAGGATAGACAAGTACAAACCGAACAAGGTTTAGCAGGTATACTGAAATCACAGCCTTGCATTTGCTAGGCCAGTGCAGGAAGGGAGTTATGGAGTTTAATTCTCTGTCTCCAGATGGAGAAGCCTGCAGGGGAGGTGAAATTAAGTATTTTCCCTAGTACTATTCCTTTTGCATAGGGGATGGACAGATGAAAGCAAAAAGGTGACTAAGGAAGAAGCAGAAGTGGTGATCAAGGCTGTCATCTTTGTCCGATCAGAGGCAGAAGCTGGCAGTTTGATAGGCCAATATATTTGACAGATAGGGTGAGGCTAAATGTGAAGGATCTTAAAGGCAAAGGTAAGTTGCTGGTGTTCAAAAATGCGAAGACACTGTAAGGACACAAAGAGAGAGGTGATGCAGCCAAAGCAATGAGCTGGGAATAGGGTTCTAATCCTGCTATTTTGGATGGAAAGGAAGGCAGCAGTATTGCTGGAACACGGCTGGAGACCAGATTATTACAGACAAAGTGCAAAAAGATGGGATGCTGCTATGAGCCTCAGCTGGCTGCTGAAAGAAAGGATGAATCTGTGAGCTATTGTGTAGGAGGAGGCAAGTTGACTTGGCTCATACATTGACTGAAAGAGGCAGCAGAATCTAAAATTTTCCCTGATCATGGGCTGGAGGAAGTATGAGGTTAAGAGCAGTGAAGAATTGGGAAGAATTGACAAAAAAAAAACCTGGGAAGAATTGACAGTAGATTTAGTTTTAGCCATTAATGGTTGCCAGAGATGTGGAAGTGAACTGTTAGAATGAGGATTACATAGATGAAGAGAGAGATTTGCAGAGGTAAATTTTTAGGAGATGGGAACCTACAAACAGGATAGAGCTAAGATCTTTAAAGAAATCTTTCTGCCTCTGACTTTCTTCTCCTGTTGTCTAGGCAGCTGGAAAATCATGGGCATCACCAAATCTTTGATTACTAAAAGCATAATTTGCTTAATTTTCTTATGTTTTTCTCACTTCAACAACAGGTTGTGGATTGGTTACATGGCCAATTGACTCAGCTATAGATATTCCAGACATTGATGAGGGCTACTGGCAATAATGGTCATAATGGTAATAATGGTCTCAAACTCAAGAGAGTTTGTGGTTTTATTTATTTATTGGAAAAAGGACAATGCTTTCTGCACAGCGATAAGACCCATCCCAAAATGTGACAATTTACTGGATGCAAAATGGGCCTGGTCTTCTATAGATTTTATGTAAAATCAGTTGACAGGGAAATACTTGATGGATGATGGACATGTCATTCTCATCAAAACCATCAGATTTGCAGCCAGGTTGGGTTAAGTCCCATCACCATGCCATGGTTCAGTTTTTCTGTACTTCCTTTGCTGCCCCCCTCCTCCGTCACTCTTATTGATGGGCGTGGCACTCTCCTTGCCAGTCTCAAGAGAAATGGGGAAGTAGGGCTTCTGTGCTCTCTTTTGGTGACTCATTTAATCACGGAGTGGCAGGCTTAGTGTCTGATGTGAGACATCAAGATGAGCTGGCCCTCAAATTTGCTCCAGGACCTATCTTATGAGAGGTTTTAACTCCACCAAAGAGTACCAATAGCATTCTCACAGGTTTTTCTGAGAAACCTCACAGAAATTATTTGAAGAGATAGTAGTAATTCTTTCTTCCTACAAAAAAAATTTCTCGACAATGTCTAAAACTCAGAGTGATGGCTGAAGTGCTGAGACTAATAAACAGAACGCCTTACTGACCTTTTTGTCTTAAAAGAAAAACAAAAGTGGCAAGTCTTTGTATACCTGAAATAATAATTAACAGTTTTTATTAGGAAGAGACCAAACTTGTTCAGCTTCTTTTATAGTAAACATGTCTGGTGGGGTTAAGGGAGAGGAGGGAAAATCATGCATACTTTTTATACTGGTCTGGATTGCTGGCAAGTGCACCTGTAGGGCATATGTGAATGTATAAACCCACATATGTTCACTTAAAAGGACACCGTCATCTTGCTTCAGAGTTTTTGTTTGCTCTTTAATCTGCATTAATACCCTCTTAGAAGCTTAAAACCCATTATTTATTTCCCTATTGATTTCCTTCTTCTCTTTCCCCTTGTCAAACTCTTTCTGTGTGTGTTTGTTTTGCTTTGTTTTGAGTGGGGATAAAATTAACACAGCTGGTCTTATTTAACAACCCAAACAACTCCAATTTGTACCACACTTTATCAGGGCAGTGAGAGCAAGGACAAGAGTGTCAGCAGACCTAATGCTGGGTGGGCACATGAGGGGAGTGCTGCTTCATGGTGCTGTGCTTAGGCTGGCCTTTGAGAGGGCACCAAGGTAATGCAGTTCCTGTTTTGGTCACCTGGGCCTGGGAGGGAGGACAGACACATTAAACAGGTTCGGTTCCTTTACAAATGTGATTAGCCACTTGCTGCTCCTTCTTGGAACAAAATGAATTAAAAAACAACAGCGACTTTCGCCTTAGCCTGTGCAGTCAGGTTAACACCAATGCGACTGTGCAAAGGGATGTGGGGTAAGTGCTGCTAAGTTTGAGCCCCTCTGTTTTCAGTTCTTGCTGCTGTTATGAGCATGGGTCTGTTTGCAGTGATGCAGAGCTCCATGAAGAGCCCTGCAGGCAGAGGCTGCCTGTATTTGCCATCGCCTGCAGGCAGCAGGCACGCCATAAGAGGCAGTCAGTAAAAGTTCCCTGCTCCTTGTGCTCTCCGTATGTGAGGCAGTAAGGGTGCAAAGAAGAGCTTGCCAGAAAAGCAGTGATGGCAGTGAGTCATTCAGAGTACTGGGCTCTTCTGGTAGATTGAAGTGGGGAGGAAGAAAAGAGCAGAGAAGCAGGTAAAGGAGAGTTTCCTAGTCAATCCACTCTGCAACAGCTCTGTGATGTGACCTACAGCTACCTTTGGAGACTTAGCTGTGGTCATTGCTCATTTGGGCATTGCCTGTAGGATCTGTTCCAGAACAGATTAGTTTAGCTGCTGACTCTCATTTTAAGGTATTTGATCAAGTGAGGAGACTGGCAAGAAATCAGCCAATGTTCAAGGCTCAAATAATATTTCTGTCTTCATCTTTGCAGATTTGTCAAAATCCAGTAACTCCCCTTTAAAGTTTCACGTGGATGAAAGGGTTTTGTGGTTTCACTAAATTTTCACGTGAAAGGGAGGAGCATTGCCTTTGATAGCTTGTGTTAACACTGAATGAAGGAAAGCAGGGTTGGCACTGGCACTGTGCTGGTGTTCTCTCTGATGGTGTGTTTGGACCAGTTTGCAAACCGACCCATGCAAGCAGAAAGTGCATTAAGGTCTCATTAAACAAAGCACCTGGCTAAAACCTACAAAATAAGCTGTTCAAGAGATCCAAATCTGGTGTTTCATCCGTTTTTGAGAATTCAGAGGATTGTTGTCCTTTGGAACATGACTCTCCAAAGGTTGCCATAAAAGACCAGAATGTGATCACAACAATAGTTACAAAAGCAGCACAAAATAACAGGGTGAAAAGAGAAATTCACACCCAGTCCATTACTGGATTAAGTATTTTATGTTCCCACTCAGTTTTCAGCTTGTCCCATGATCAAAACAACCAAAAATTCTGCTGATTGCACCAGCCCTTAAGCCATTCATTGATAACATGGGTTTTCCTGTTCCTTTCATCATCCATCCCTGCTACTGAAGGATAATACACAAAGGTGAAGAAAACACTCTAAAATGCCGAGATGAAAAGCCATCCCCACACGGAGGTCAGACGTGGCTGTATTGTCCTCTGCTGAGTAGCTGCCAGCAGGGCTTTCCCGCTGAACTGGTGGGATGCCAGTTGAGGGCTTCCTTCTGCCATCTTCTGCCCCTTTGCAGTATTGCGAGCCGGGAGCAAACGGCTCAGCCTCATGCAAGGTCTTTGGTCTGTGGCAGCAGGACCTGGGCTGTTGCTCAAGGCTAGATGATCTGATCATAGTCATACATCAGGAAAAAGTCATAAATAACCTGTTTACAATGGTAATTTTGCTTTATAGGAGTGATGCTCTAAAGTGCTTTTAGGCAATCCTGTCTGAACAAATGCATTAAGAGAATAGCCCACAAATGTAAGAGAAAGGTTTTTCCCTGAGGTTTTTTCACCTTGCACTTGTGGTGCTAGCTGTTCCCACTCCTGTCGAGGAAGGAGCTTCATCCATCCCAATGAGGTAAGGTGCCCAGCATTTTTGCAAGACAATCAAGGGGGCATTCAAAGGAGAAAGCAAGAAACCATCTACTTTCACAGTGTTGGTAGATGGCTGCACACTCTTGTAGATGCTCAGACATTTTGCTTCCTTATAACAAAAATGACCTTCCTTTGTCCCACTTTCTTTTAAACTTTCAGACTGAAGGATAGCATTTTTCATGCTTATCAAGGGATAAGGCTATGCCTCCCAACACTGCCCATACTTCAGTACACATTAGTCCCTGTCATAGCTGGGTGGGTTATGAATATTTGAAAATATTTTGCATAAATAAAAAGGGCATTATTTAGCTTTTGTTGTATCCATCCACCCTAACACCAGCTATCTCACAGCATCCAGGTTTTGCATTGGCACTCTGCTGCATGTGTTTTCTTGTCAGTTAGTAAGTAATGTTTTCACCTTCTGAGAAAACCTCAGCTACAAGCTATATTTACACATATATTCTGTGAGGCATTTGCTGCTGGCATTTAAACAAAAATAACAGTGGCAGCTACCAATTTATGTTCCTGCTATTTGGGTCTAAGATACAGCACTACCTGAGAAGGAGGAGTAGTTATTTTCTGTTTCTTCTTGAGAAACCGAGTTCTAGTTTCTCATATGTTTTTTCTCATCTTATTTTGGCCCTGGATGTGTCTCTTTCTTGTCTCTTTACAAATATTGTCCCAGAAGTATAAGGTTAAAACCCCATTCACCTCTGACTTGGAGTTATGGACATGGAATTCCCTTCCCTGCCAATTTCTATGAACAACTGCTTCTAAAAGCTCAAATGACAGCTTTCCTGGCAAAATGCTGCTTCTCATTTCCCTTCTTTTGTTACATTTTTGTCCTTCACAAAATAATTAATGCTTTCTGTTCTGCTTTCTCTTACCTTCCACCAATCTTTGTTTAATTTTTGACTTTGTAAATTTGTTTTGGAATAGAAAGGTCTTTCTCTTAGCTCTAACAGCCTTGTGTACTACATTTTATGAATGGTTGTGACTTTTACAGACTACAGCTTATTTGTGTGTGTGATTTTGCTGTGTTAAGGTTTTCAATAAAATTCTTCTCACCACAGATGTTTAGCTAAGTAAAAAATTGACCTTTTTTTCCAGTTCTGCTTGGGGTTACTTTCATGTGCTTTTAAGTACATCTAATTAACATTGGCACATTAATTTTGTCATAAGAGTGGAGAAAATAAAAGCTAAGTAAACATTGATTAAGATCTCAAAATACAGAGAGGTTTTGCTTTTTTTTTTTTGTGGTTGTACTGTAATTTATTTTAACAGAGAACAATTTACCTGACCAAATCTTTCTGGGCATTCTTAACCTGTAAGGTTTGTTTCCTTGCTTTATGAATACAAATATACTATATCCATTATTTGCCTTTGTTTGTTTGTTTGTTTGTTTTTTGTTAGGGGCAGTCTCCATGCAGTTCTGAGCAAGACGTTGGGTTTATTGTGCCTGGCTGCCCAAGCAGCCCAGGTGTCAATGAACCTTTCCAAGCAAAGCTCTGCATACAGAGCTGGTCACTGGGAGTTAAGCAAAGCTCTGCATACAGAGCTGGTCACTGGGAGTTAAGCAGGGCTCTTACATAGCACAGGTCCAACACACTTTCAAGGCCAAAATCTGAAGTAATGAAAAGTCACAAGTAAAATGATGCTATTTACATGCTGAAGAATAAGATATATTCAACAGACAAAAAGCCTCCAAGAAATGAATTAAAAGGTGTAAAGCATTATGAAAAAGTTACGTTTAGTTTGCAATTTCTGGAAAAATACTATCTTACTAAAATTTGCTAAAAGATGCAGTATCAATTTCACCCTAGTAAAGAAGTTGAGCATACACTGAAAAAAGAGAGTTTAGTAAAAGAACATTTTGTTTGCTGCAGTGTACCTTTTCCTTCCTGTTTCGTCAGCAAGTGTGTGCATTACAGTACACACCATATTTTACTTTAAACAGTAATGTGCCAGGCAGCAACAGTTACACATCACACACAAGTCCTTATCATCCCTCAAGGTGTGTTAGTAGATAATGTGTAATGTATATGTGAGCGAAGTCTCCATCATTACATGAGTTTCACATACCAGTTATTGTTATCTACAAAAATTATTTATTAACAGAATAAGGGAGGAGAAAGACTGGCTGCAGTTTGAAACTAGGGTTTCTTTTGCTTAACTTCAGGTTGCATGACTCACAGACTGAGGGGTGTGAACGTGTATCTAAAGCTGTGTTGAATTTGTCCGTCTCTGTTCTCTGTTGCTAATAGTTTGCTGTGTAGCACAGTCCATGTATAGCCCCCATCTCTCTTGGTTTCCCTTGCCCTAAGTAGCCCACAATATTCTTCCTTCCCCTGATGTCCCCAGTATTTTCCTATCATTGACTCTTTGCCCTGTTCTCTCCCCTACTACTGATGCTAGAGCTGAGCATTTCGTTTGGAGAAGTGTCGGGATTGCAAAAGCCTCCTTTGAGTGCAGCAGTCAGGGTCTGTATTGCTTGGCCATGCCCCAAAAGACTTTCTGTAACCAGAGCTGGAGCCAAAGTAGTTATACCAATTTGGCAAATGTAGAGGATTCTTCTGTGCACCAAGTACACTGGGATTGCTCTTTAACTGCCTTTAAGTTTTCTCATGAAATCTGCAGTGACGCCCAAACAAGCCTAATGTGGTTAAGAACTCAGTCCAATGATCTCACATCCTCCACTGCAGTTGAAGGCTCATAAACACATTTTGTCTATATTGGTATGTTGTCATGATTTGGGAGACACATTGCCTGGAAACACAATAGTTGGTTATGAAAGTCTAGCTTGATGCTGAGAGATCACAGCCAGATGTTACATTCCAGTAATCAAAAATGAGTTATTGCAGGAACAAATAAAAAGCAGTGAAATGCTAATTTTATATAGCTCTTTTTTTTCTTTCTTAAAAACACAATTTATTTTTGCCTTTAAAAGCAGGGACTATTCGGAGGAGACAATGGTGGCTAGGCGACTATTAGGAGAAGAAATCCAAAGAACTACAGAATAAGTAGAGCTAGTTAGGGGAGACACTTCATGTTATTCATTAATTTAGGATGTATATCTGATTACAGAATGTATATCTGATTACATGCATTAAGCACAACACAGCTCCAAGAAATGATCAATAGACTGTACAGTCAACTGGTGCAGGAGTACAGATGGATATTAGAAGATATGGTAGATAAAATGTTTCACAGAAAATTCAGAACTTGCAGATACCTGCTGCATAAGGCAATCTCAAGGCTGTACTTCCAGATAAGTTGCAGAATAAATGCAGAGATGCAAGAGCTCTTTTCCATCCCATCTCTATAAAGCATGTGATGGGATGCCACACAGGGGAATATCTGTTAAACCAGTAAAGATGGAGATCAACAGAAGCACTCTATGGTGGGTAAGGAGATGCTTAAAATAGAGATGTAATCAGATAGTGCTGAAAAGGAAGATGCTGTCGTTGAAGCAAATTAGTTTATAGAGGAGCAGAGCAGAAGCAGCAAAGGAGCAGACTTGGGATCTTTATTTTTAATATGTTTCCTGTAGTGTGGAGAATGAGAGAACCTGATGGGAAATGACAGTGACACAAAGGGTTGAGAGATGATCAAGATATGAACAATCAAGATAACAGAGAAAAAGCTGAATGGCCTGAGATCTGGAGGATTAGAATGGGATGAATTTCTGCAAAATACAATATCAGGTATTTAGCTTGGACAGTGATGAGAAAAAACCTTGTGTCGTAAACCAGAAAATAATCTGCTAAAATCTGGGGATGAGAACTTGGGCATATTATTTACCAGGATAAGTGTGTACTATTGCTGTGATACGGACAAGAAAGACAGCTCTGGTCAGGAGAGCAATTACATGTAGAAAGAGGGATGGCTATTGCTAGTTTTCAGACCTCATCAGGAATTCCATACCCTTTGTGGAGCTCCCTTTTTCAGGAAAGATGAACTCAAATGGAAGTGATGCAGAGAGACAGGGTGAGGTTCAGCATCTTGTGAGGAGGAACTAGGAGAATGTGGCATCTTTTGGACAAAGCAGTCTTTCAGTTCATAAAGGTGTTATAGAAAGAAAATAAGTGTTTAGGCTAAAAGACATAGTTGTAAAAAAAGACAGAAATCAAGTATATAAATATAAACTGGCCACATGCAAGTTTAGCATGGAAATCAGAAGAACTTTCCTCACCAGAATAGCAACAGGAGCAGAGGAAGTGAAGAAAACAAACTGCTAAAATGGAGGATAATAAAAAAAGGATATGATATGGTATCTGCACTAACAAGAGAATGCTTTATGTGACTCAAGCGTACTCACTGAGCTCAAAGGCCAATTTCTTAAATAAAAATTATATTTTTATAGTTCACGAAATCATCATAGCTGTGGCAGTGAAGTAAAATATAGCTAAATGAGACTGGATTCATACATTCAGGTGAGGAGAGAGCATCAAGATCATCTATTCTGAAATTTAATGTAATACAGCCCATAGAAATCTACTCACTCCCTTTTGCTCCAGGCTCAATGCCTCTCTTTGATCTGCAGCACATCTTTTCAGAAAGGTATTCAGATTTAATTTAAGTGCTTCAAGTGAAGTAGAATCCACCACATTTAACAGCAACCTCTATTGAAACTGCAGTGCAGATGGTTTGAGAGAAGAGCTTTTGACCTTCTTGATTTTTTTCTTTTTTTGTCATCGTTGACAGGCTTTATGAGGAAATACATCAGACGGATCGTTGTCGAAGATATTGAACTACCTACATCTATTCTGATCTGATGAACTCCTTTTCAATATTTTCAGGAGTTAATGGCCTGTGGTATGTTTCTTCTGCTACTATGACCAATTTTAAAATCAGTGAAGTTATTCCCATTTATACCAGGTAAAAATATAATCCTTTATGCACATGATTAATAGACTTCCTGGGATGAGTAAATATTTTCTAAATAATCCAACAGGATGGAAAATATCTTATCTATAAGCTATATNTATCTCTGAGTAAAGCCAGCAGACTTTGGTTTGTGGTATGATTTGTGTAGTGCACAACATTTAAATTCTTGCACAGATAGAAAGCTCTTTGGGTAATACCTATTTCCTTTAATATTAGCTTCTTAAATTTGGCCTGCAACCTGAGATAACCCTTTAAATTCAGTCTAAAGAATTTATCTCTAAAAATAAAATATATTCTTTCCAACAGTAAGCCATCTCACCTGTTTTATATACTTAGGATGGATCACCTTCAGGTTAGAAAACTAACTTTTAAGTGGCTGCCATTAAATGAAAAGGATCATATTTAAAAGGTATGGAAAAGAAAGATCCTCATGACAGGGTGTTCTGGGTGGCTGTCACAGAATACATTTGGAGTAGCGCAGCAGTAAGATTAAATCAACCAGCATAGCAGTACTGAGATGCAAACAGACATCTGGTTTCTGTGTGATTGGGTGAAAGGACAGGAGAAAAAGCCTTTCAGATCTGTGAATAAATTTGACTCATTAAGAACTGTGCACCTCAAAACCCAAGAATGGAGCTAAATCCAGGCATAGTTAAATAGTGATTAGAATCATGGTTATTCTTCTCTTGCAACATTTCTGTTTGGCTGTAGTATTTCCCTGACACCTGTTCTAGAAGTCTCAGGCACCCTGGAGCACAGTCCTGTGCACCCAACAGGGTGTGCCCTGGAGGATGCTCCCACCATGGCTGACATCTTTAGCAACAAGCTTATTGTGTGCAGCACTGTGGTTATGCCTTACTCTTAGTACCCAAAGACCCTTTCAGAAGAAATATTGCTTTGATGCCAGATTTTGAACTAAAACCAAAATCAAAATCCTTGCCTAAATGTCCTTTCTTTTTAGGTATCATCAGCACACTGTGAAGTGTGTCTTTTGTAAGGATAGTTTGAATATGATTAATCTGTACTATAGAGCTATGAAAAGAAAGACAATGTGTCCAAACTCTGCTGTTAGCTACAGCAGTCAGCACAGACATCTGGAGGTCAAATATTTTTAGAGGTCTGACTTGGATTAGAGTCTGACCCCCATGTGCACGAATCATCACAAGGATTAATGAAGTGTATAAAGTGTGTGTACTTGTTAATCTCATCTGTGGACAACACAAAGGAAGAAATTCTTTATTTTGAGAGAGTAAATGGTTTAGCAAAGCGAAGACACAAAGCCTAGCTTTAAGCTGATGGCAAGCCTACAGTTTAATGGAAGAGTGTCTTGTATTATCTTAACTGCAGCAACTGTGTTCCAAGGAGGTATGACATGAAAACAATCCTGTTTGATTTTTAGTTGTGAAGTTTTGTCCCTTTCCTTTTGATATTCTCACCTCTGTTTTAAATGTTGTCTATAAAAAAGATTCTATTTTTAATTAAAACTAAAGTTTCATCATTTGCATTTCTTTTAGTTCACACCTGCTGTAAGTTCCTCTGGTTCATGCCATGTATATAAATACTGTTGCTCAGGATTTGGCTTTGGCCAAGTACCTTCAAAGGGGCAAGTAGTTCTTATAGCAACTCAGATAACATAAAATAAGGAAATAACTGAATTTTGGCTTGAGTTGTTGCATTAGCTCTCTAACTGACAGAGAGGTCTCTGCCATTCCAGCATTCACCCAGGACAGATACTCTGTGGCAGAGTAGTTCCCTAAAGCTTGTCTTGCCTCGCCCTGCAGACGAGGATTTTAAATTTTCAGAGTCAGGTCTAAAACCAGCTGTGTGCAGAGCTTTGAAATCCTTCATGGATGGCATCAATCAAAGGCTCATCTGCAGAAGCTCCTCCCTTATGGTATCATAGTGCTTGTCATAGAATGAGTCAAGGGGATCAGAGAGCAAGTGAGGAAGCACATCATGACCTACAAAAGCCTGAGATGGTCTCTAAGAACTTCTACAGCTACAAAAGCCCCAGGATTATTCCAGCGTGTATATATTTTTTTTCTATCTCAGTAAAGGAAGGTCTTGGACACCTCTTGTAGCACTGTAAGAGACTCGTCTTTATGCAACCGCCAGGATTATCCCAGTTCCATGTGTTTGTCTGATCAGAGGGAGGTAATCCGAGAAAATTTCTGAAAGATGAGAAAAAAAGGAACTATTTTTACAGTAGTGGTTAACATTTGAAGCTTAGTGCTGGATGTTTTTGAGATTCCTCTGAAAGGAAAGTTCACCACTCTCAGCTCTGATTACAGGCTTAAGAGGCCAACAGTCCCTCAGCATGGGCTTCTTAGCTTTTCTGAGGAGGAACAGGCTCTTTATAGCATCTTTCTTCAATGGCTTCAGAAGGAAATTAGTTTTTAGTGCAAATGTAAATTGCACATGTGCAAGTTATAATTCTGGATCATTGCCAGTAGGTAAAAATCTCTAAATCGGCTGTTTGGTAGTTACTATAAAGTTTTCAGTAATACTCTTCAGTTCTCTTCCTGTCCTTTCAGCTACAGAAGAAACATTTGGAAAGAAAAGAGTCTTTTTATGTATAGAGGGGATAAATGAATAGCACTTGCGGGACAAAGATGAATGGCAATTGAAATAGGAGTTTTTTCAACAAATGTTTATAGTCTGCAAATGACAGAATTTCCATATTCAAGTTTTGTGAAAAACAGCACTCAGGGGTAGAAATGAGAGTTTTGTGTGTGAGGGGATTAAACTGAAAAACCAATACAACTATCAGAATCAGAAAAGACCCCAGCGCCCACAAAGTGCTGCAGAGAAGCAGAGTTTAATGTCAGTGGGATTGTGAAGGTCAGTGAGCAGATGAGACTTGATGGAAACTCCTCTCTGTACTGTGAAAAGACCATACACATCTGGTAGAATACTCCCACAGGATCTCTGAGTTCCAGGGGGTTGCGAAGCCTGTAGCTCACTTGCTGTGCTGTGTTATTTTGATAGCATCACTTTGTCTACAGCAACCATAGAAAAAAAAAAAGAAGCTTCCATTCAACTTTGAGAGCATGGATGTTTTACCTCAAATGAAACTTAATAATGTTGAAAGCTAAAGCTTTCTTACTTATATTAGTTTTTAAATTTTTTTATGTGTTTAGTATTTACTTACTATGCCAAACAGAGGTATGCCTCACTGAAAGAGGGGATTGAGTGTCACATTATCCTGAAATAGAAGAAATACACTTGTCAAAATAAATATCAAATCTGCATTTTTCAAGCAAAATTTCATGGCAGATGTTATGGACTTCCTGTGTACTAATTCTAAATATAACTGATGACCATATTGCCTGCCTACCTGTATTATGTAGAATTTTCATATAAAGCATTAAGAAAGTATCTTTATAGGGAATAATAGAATTATAGTTGCATAACTCATGTCCATAAAACAACATCAGAATGACCTTGTTCTCATTTTCTAACCAGCAATATCTGGTTTTGGATAACAAAATGACTGTATACCTGTCTGGGCCTCATATCATTGGGACACTTCCCACCCATGGCTGGAGGGCAGCAGGGAAAATTCAGAGAGAAGTGTCACATTTCTCTAACAGTTTTTTTTTCTTTTCCTTGGAAAAAATATGACAGGAGAGTGGTTAGATACATTATTTCAAATTTGCACTCACAGTGACTTGCCTTATAAACTTCTTTTGCTTTACAAAGGTATAAACAAAATTAGAATTATTTCCTGGTGTTTAGACCTGAATATGAAACATGCATGTCTTCTCCATGAAAAAGATTCTCCCAGATCAGCTCCCCCTGCTTGAAAAAGAAGGCAATATTCTAAAGATGCATGTGAAACCTTTTGATTCTTCACTGACACAGGCTGTTCTCTGCATTTTTAAGGCATCTTTCTTCTCAGCAATTTGTACTTTATGATGCAAACAACTTCAAGATATGCTGAAAATGCCAGGGGTCAAAAATACCACCCCTTATTTTAGTCACATCTCTCGTACATGGAGCCCTGCCTACATAATACAAACCTACAAGAAAACTTTTCAGTATGGGTTCTTTAGCAAGCTTTTTTTTTGACAGAGTTAGACTTAATAATATACTTACAGGCTAGATAGTGAAGCCCTTACTGACATTGATTATCATGTTAATCCATGATGAATTAAATTTGAAACCACCAAAAGATTTTAAACTTGGAGACATACAGTTTAAATGAATCCTGACCAGGTGCTGGGAAATAGGAAATCCCTGACATAAGTTCTGACATAAAAGAAGAGCTTAGCTCATGAAGTACAAAAATGAGCTAAATTATGTAAAGCAGCCAAGAAAGCTAGCAGTAAACAAGATGGTCTGGAGAGGCAGGGAGGGTGTAAAGAGAAGTATGTGGATTAGGTATGTGAGTTCATTCATATTTAAGGACTTATTTTATTTTAATACCAGCCAAGTATCACTCAAAGCTTAAAGATGTGTATTTCAGAGAGTTTTCAGATGAAAGGCTCAGAAGAAAACCGGTTTCGTATGGGAAGAGAAGGCTGCACCCTTTGGGAGGGAGAGCGGATCACAGGCTGCTTGAGGTTTGTTTTCTGGAAGAGTTGTTACTTCAGGGGAAGTGAGAGTGTTTGAGACTAGACCTTGCTAAAACAGGAACATATGACTGTTGTTGGCGCCAGGCCATGAAGCGCCTGGGTAGGAGTTTAGCACAGAGCTGGATGGGGCTTTTCTGATGAAACTTTTGTCAGAATAGAAACTTTTGTCAGAATAGGAACTTTTTGAGAAGACATATCCCCATTTAAACTCTCTCCCTGGGGACAAGATTTACATGGCTAATGTGAAGAGTGTGGTCGGAGGGAAGGTATGATACACCTCCAACTGGCACCCTGATGGCCAACAAACTCACCTCATCCACAGAAATGCCTGTGCCCTCTGAGGGCCTGTTTTGGTATGAGGGATATTATACATCCATACTGCCTTTCTCTAGGCCTCTGAGGAGAGGAGAGCACCAGGGTAACCCAGCTATACATTTCCCAGCCCAGAGGTGGGGCTGGCAAGGCACACAATAGAATTTGCCTGCTCCTGTGTGTATGGACATGTCCTGGACATCCAGGTTTGTTTTGATGATCAGATCACTGCCTCTTGTGAGCTGGGTTGTTCACCAACTCAGTTTGGGCTATATCTTTTATATAAAGTGTTTGCATATCTCTTGGCTGGAGTGCAGAAGAACAGGGTCATCATGAAAGAACTGTTTGCATTGCTAATGGCCACAAGCACCTATTATTTAAAAATGAAAGTAAAAGCCCTAGCAGGCAAGAAATCAGCTCCCAGTAGGACACTCACAGGAGCCCAGTTAACTCTTGTAGCCCATAGGAAATGGAGAGGCTTCAGATCCTGTCCTGAGACACAACTGTGCTCAGCATTGTAACAGTTCAGGGTGTGGTAGAATGGAGGACAAGAAAGGAAGAAAGTCAATAGCAGTATTTGGCAGAGGTCACACCAGACAGCTTTGTGGGTGGATTACAGCTTGTTCTGAGCTGTAACTGGGGTGGGGCTGGGGTCAGAGCACTGCTGAGATGCAGTCAGTCAGTGCCTCTGAAAGAATGGGCTTGCACCATTGGGCTACACACCTTGCTACAGCAGCTACACAGCTTTGGGTCAGGGCAAATCCATCTCATGGCAAAACTTCTGCAGACATACCCACAGTGTAACATAACTAAGACCAGATCCTCATTTCCTGTTGTCTTTTTTTCCCACTTTTTGCATCACTTTAACAGAATAAAGAAGTTCTGTAAGTGAAAGACACACGCTCTTCCTTTATAGCACTTTAAGAGCAAAAAATGTCTGCTGTGGAACAGATGTGCTGTCCCATTGAGGAAACTCCAGTGTGGAATCCATCTCAAATGTCTTCAGATTCGTGGACTCACTTTTTGGTCAGTGGCGAGAAACAGGCAGCTCAAGGGCACAATTCACCTGTCCTGTTTTCAGGCCTATTTTAGGATAAGCTTAATCGCTCCTTAACAGTCTCCACTCCTTGGAAGAAGCTATGAAGGCACACTAGACAGCTGATACAGTCACCCATATACATGCCTAACACTGGCTGAAAACACTCCTACTGCTTTTCATATGGTCATTTGCAGTATCAGCCTTGGACTCAACCATAACTATCTAAACCCTGTGAGACATGGAAGTTTCCGAAAAGTTTAGGCACTCATGGTATTGTAAATCACAAATCAACTACCCAAAATCATGAAAATGGTCTAAGATTCATGATTAAATGCAATACTACTGTCTTTTTTCTTCTACTTTTTATTCAGCCTTTGGAGTTTTGGGGTATATTTCTGCCATGTTTTCCGCTCTTATCCTTCATCTCAAGACTTAAATCAAAGGATAGTTTAAAATGAGGGCAGGGGCTCTTGTAATTGTTTGACTGTGGGATTTGAGTATAAACTCAGCTGTCATGGCAGTGCCACATGTCAAAAATAAGATATGTTAGGACCCTGTAGTATTTTGCTAAGAATCAGACATAGGAGGATTCTTCAGTTTTACAATCGAAGTATTACAAGCTTTTATAATATTGCAATAAGATCTAATTGCTAAGGTGGTAACTCAAAACTTGAGTTATAGTACACTAAGGACAAGCTTAGTCAGACATTGAGTTGCAAGTACAGTCAAGGACAAGAAGATATGCTAAAATTTTGCACTGGTTTGAAAGTGTTTGTTCTACTGCTTGCACTGCAAACATGCCTTGGTTAGGCAGCACACCTCATTTAGGTGAGGGTTGAAATGTTGACAAGGCTAGTGGCACTCAACATTTGCTTCACCTGGCATAATGGGTAAACAACTTACTGTGAAAGCATGAAAAAGCTCTTATAATTTGCACTTCTGTTTAGACAGGAGTTTAATCACAAAATGCAGAAACTTGTATTGAGTAGAGAGACCTCAGAGCAACAAGTGAGTTTGCAAGAGGTGAAGTATCCCTTTGGCTGAAAGACAAATGCAGTGACAGCCTGAAATCCATCTCCACACACCTTATATAAGCTGAATCTACTGATTCTGCAGATCCTGAGATCTACTGATCCCTTTGAAGCTTCAAGCTCCACTCTGAATATAGCTCTTACCCATCTTGTTGGTTGTGCATTTATCACGGAACTGAGCAGAAATTCTAACAGGCAAAACCCCTATTATTCTCCTCTATTCACACCCTGCCATTCAAGGACTTCACTGCTATCCAGGACAAACCAATTTTTCAAGTCTGAACCTGAATGTATGACTGGCTGTGCAGTGAATCATCTGATACGGGGCTTTGGTCACAGCCTGACCTTGTGGAGGTGCCTCACAGGAGAAAAGGGAGGTTGTTAAACAAGATGAAAAAGACTCGAAGTGAGGAAGGCTCAGAGGTGAAGGAAGATAAAAACATTGTAAAACCAACTGTAGCTGCTTGGGATGTGTCAAAGGGCAGATGCTTTACTCCAGGTTCATTACAGACATACTGGCTTATTCTTTTTTTGCCAAAATATGCCTCTCTTTTTCCAGTTTCTTGTGTGAGCATGTTGTCAGAGCTCCCCTGTCGTGGAGGGAGCTGTGTATGTTGTCAGAGGCTCCCGCCCTGTGCCGCACCCAGTCTCTGCACTAATAACCCTCCTTGTCTAATCTGTAGAGCAGCAGTAAGTAAATGGGTTTTCACAAATTCTTTGCTGGGAAAAGCTTTTGAGCAGTTAGTGGCACAGGCTTTGTTATTGGTAGGGTATAGCTTATTATCTAAATGGTTAGTGGAGGGGTAGTGGAAGCAATTTCATATGCAGACAAATAGCAGCAAAATTTCTCATGCCATTCCTATGACCTATAAGCCTCTGCAATTATCTGCATGACCTTCATACTTGTAGGAACAACTAAGAATGTAATCTGTGCCATAACTGTAGCCTTTCCCTTCTCCAAGGCATAAAAAAGCGCTGTGTAGCCAGGAAATAAGACAAAGGCAATCAAATGGAAGATTTAAGCTGAAAATCTGTCACTTATTGTAAACTGCATGTTTGCTTCTAAACTTAGATGGCATATTTTTACTTTAGATACCATTAAATATAGATATGAAACATAGGAATCATAGCAAAGTCAGATAGATACTGAGTTTCTGTTCAACAGCTGTAATTTAGCATGTTGTAAACTGGGATCTTTCCAGAACTTGCTTGTGGTTATGTTCAATAGGCTTATTAAAAAAAACCAAACCCCCAAAAAACCTCTAAAAGACCCCAAACCCCCAACCTGCGCCAAGAAACCTCCCAAAAACCCACCAAAGCCAAAACTGAGAAACAGCAGAAGTGCTGGGTATTTGCATGTGAAAGGTCCTTGCACACTGTCCTTTTTTGAAGAGCCAGTGGGAATGCTCATGCTTGCCTCCTATATTATTATTGCCCCAGCACATTTTCCCTCAGACATCTCTGACTGAATGCCTGGGCTAAGCAGCTCCTAGCCAACAGTGCTACAGCTCAAGCCTTCCTTAATCAGTATCTACTCTGTGAAGATTTACTGCAGTGTAGTTTGTGATACATAATGCCATTTCCAAACTCCACTTATAATAAACTTATTTTACTGAAAATGTATGGTCTGATTGCAGACTTATCTTTTCAATTCCTGTGATTCCCTTACGACCTTTCATGGTCCTTTTCACACATTTTAATATGGCTGTTTAAACTTTTCTCATGATTCATCTGTGGCTACGGCACCCCTCCATAAAGATATCCACATTTCTCAATTTACTTATTTGTGAAGTGTGTTAACCCAATCTAACCCATACCACACAGTTGTTTCTCCCAATCCTTACAAAATCTGTATTTCATGAGCGCAATTATTTTTAGGAACTTCCTCAGATTTAGGGTGAATACTTGAAATAAGGTAGTCAGACAGTTGATATCCTAGAGGTATAACAAAGAGTACTGCTCCAGAAAGAAGCACAGAAAGTCAGAGGCAGGTATAGATCCACTCCTGAAAATGAGAAAGCTAGTTAAGAGAGCAGCTGGAGAGAGTTGTTTTAAATGCAGACTACTGGTGATTTCTTTTGTGGATCCTACAAAAGCCAGATTCTAAGTTACATCTTTTTGTCACCATCTATAGGTGTGCTATATACTAACACTTCCCATTTTTTTTCAAATACAGAGAGCAGAACTGAAGAACGGGAAGTGACATTGAAGACTGAAAACTGGGTTTGGGCCAAGTGGACTTCATAAATCAGTTCAGATCAGTGTGCCCTTAATCTCTCACACTGTGTCCACCTCCAAAATTAAAACTTCTTTTTTTTATGACAAACTCAGAGAAACGTCTGACCCTCACTCCTACAAGCACTGTTCTATGGGGCTTCTTCAGACAGTAGGCTGATAGAAAATACCAACAAAAATACCTTTATTTTTCCCTCAGGATTCCTAGTTGTAGGGACACAGAAGAAAACAAACAAGACAAAACCCAAACCCAATGAAATAGGTTTATTGCCTTGCCTTCTGGAATGAATCTAGCTCCTATTGCTGAGGGGTATCCTCCATCTAATGCCAGAACTAAGATTACCATGCTGGGGTTCAAAATACTTCTGGTAACCTGCACAGTAGCACCACAATGCTCAGGTTCCTGTGGTCCTTACTTGGGGAGGAAGAGGAAAAGGATCTGAAGCAGATACTCAGAGGGAGAAAATGGTGGCAGATTCCTTGTCCCTCCTCTGCTAGGATAAAGCAGACCCATCCCTTTATGACGGTTGAACATCTGAAGTGTGAACACAACTGTATGAATGCTGGCAGTGAACACAAGGCAGTAAAAGAGTAAACTCTGCAACATAAAGAAACACAATCATTTAAACCTCCTTTTAAAAGCAGGTCCGTAAAATATTTTTGTGATCACTTGTCAAAACTATAACTTGTGATTCATTATTTACTTTTGAGGCGTAGGACAAGTAATAGGATTATTACAGAGAAGTGCAAATCACAAGACACAGTAAGAGCCTGTGGTGATAACAACTGGTAGTGCTTCCCCAATGCTTGGTTAATATTTACCTGTGGTGAAGCAACTATTTAAGCAATTGTGGATGACTTAGTCATAATTTTTGCTTTCAGTAGCAGAGCACAGTGTATTTGACGTGGTTTGAGAGGTTTTCTGAAGACACAAGAACAACTTTTATATCAAGGTCAAACTCTCAGGAAAGCTTCTTTTTCAGCACTCGTTTTTGTCTCAGCTTGTTGAAAATGGCGGGTGTAAGCAGCTGCATGAAGTACTCCATGTTCATCTTCAACTTTTTATTTTGGGTAAGTTAGTGTTTAAACTGTTGTTAGTGATGTATGAAATGTGTTCCCCATTATCTGAATACTGTAGTTAAAGGAATTGTAAAGAAAATAGAGCATAAGTGGAACCAGAGTACAATTCTAAATCAGGGAGGGGAGAATATTTAACTTTTGCCCTTCCCTTTGTCTTTTTTCATCTAAACACCTTTCCCTCTGCATTCAAAAGCAGACAAGCCACAAGTCTGTCTCCCTGCTCATTTTGTGCCCCTCATGTCAAGGGACATCACTCATCTCAGTCAGAAGATAACAGACTCTCCAATAACAATGTACAGTTCTTGTCCTTTTATTGTTGCTGTTTGCATGCAAGATTCTGAAAATGTAGTTGCAGCAGAAGATATGGAAAATTCACTTGTATTTTTAGCCTCCTAATTGATAAATAGTTTTCATATCTTTCTTTGTGGCTATTTGCTTTACATTCAGGGAGTAATTAGTTTCTGATGGTGGACAGTAAATGTTTGTAAGAATGTATGAAGTGGCAGTACTGCCACAGCTGTACCAAGGCTGATACAGCACAGCAGAGCAGGCAGGTTTCCGGGTGTTATTTGAACTGTATTTGTCTATTTATCACATGTCATCTAGGTTGCAAGAATTTCAGGTCCTGGAAGCTCTGGAAAGGTTTGAGTTAAAGAACATTTCTCTCATGGTTCAACCTCACCGTCAGATTTCCTGACAGCTTTGTCAGGTTCACCAGGGGTTCACTGAAACCAGAAGCAGAACTACTAGCCACATTATGGGCTTTGCCTCAAGGGATTTTTTTCAAGTGAAAAGGTGATACCATTCAAAAGGGACCACAAACAGTAGCCTTGGAAAATTTGCGGGTAGCCCAAATTCTTTGTTTGCTTATGGACCTCACAAAGAAATTCCTGACAGACCAGCAATGGTTTGGACTGTCTCCCCCAGTTTCTTCCTCCACTCCTATTAAGGCAGATTGAAGATTTTTGACATTTGTGTTGAAGTTTTTATGCAGCAGTATTTACAAGAATCCGTAAGTTTCTGAATTCGAATTCCTGTCCCTCAGGAAGTTTTTCCTGTTTTTGTGGTTTGACCCCAACCAGCAACCAAGTACCACACAGATGCTCACTCACTCCCCCACCAGCAGGATCAGGGAGAGAATTGGAGGCATAAAAGATGGAAAATGTGTGAGTTGATATAAAGACAGTTTGTTAGGGAAAGCAAAAGCCATGCATGTAAGCAAAACAAAACAAGGAATTAATTCCCTGCTTCACATGGGCAGGCAGGTGTTCAGCCATCTCCGGGAGGGCAGGGCCTCATAACATGAAATGTTTACTTGTGAACACAAATGTCATCACTCTAAATGTCCTCTGCCTTCCTCCTTCTTCCTCCCAGTTTTATTTACTGAGCATGATGTCAAATGGTCTGGAACATCCCTTTGGTCAGTTGGGGTCATCTGTCCAGGCTGTGTCTCCTTCCAACCTCCCATACACCCCCAGTCTCCTCACCAGAGTGGCAGTATGAAAGGAGAAAGAAAACTCGATGTAAGCCCTGCTCAGCAATAGCAAAAACTTCTCTCTATTATCAACCCTGTGTTCAGCACAAATCCAAAACACAGCCCTATACCAGCCATTGTGAAGAAAATTACCCCAGCCAAAACCAGCACACCTGTTCACGTTCATCTGTGTTTACTGTAAGCTAAAACATGGGTGAATGTCTCAGACTAGTATTAGAAAAGCTCCAAACTACTGCTAGAATGAACACTGGAATAATGTCCCATGCCTCAGGGACAGTATGGATTTCCTAGGGAAAAAAAGGGGTAGGATCCTGGGGGAGTCTTGAAAGAAGCATGTGTGAAATGAACTTCCTATCTTTCTACCAAAGTTGGAGATCATACTGTATTCTGAGGAAGAAAATGCTGAGTGCATGTGACTGCCTGGATGGAACAGAGAAGGACAGGAATGCAACTGTAGTTAACTGTTTTAAAGGAAGGTATTTAGCACCATTAAGATAGGGAATAATGAAACAGAGAAGAACAGGAATGCAGTTCTAGTTAATTATTTTTAGGAAGATGTTTAGTTTAGCACAATAAAGAATGGGAAGAAGAGATGTATGGGCTAACACAAATACAATGAAACTGAATTTTTTGGTTCACAGTCCTGTCTCTAATTCCTGGAAATCATAAAACTGCAATAGAGAGGTCGAGGGAACAGAGATGACTTTATAGCCACTTGTCCCACAGCTGCTCTCTCTAGTGCACAAGGCAGTTGACAAGTGGAAAATTACTGATACTGGGAAATGAAGGTGAATTTAACCTTAATAGATAAGGATGACAGTTGCATATTTACCTGGTGTACTTTCATTTTACGCCCTTTGCAATCTCTCAGGGAGTGTCCCCTCCTAGAAGATTCAGGAATGGTCTTCCTAGTCTTCTGATGGCCTTTTCTAAGCAGCTCATGGAGCATCATACTAAGTGCATAAGCCCTGGAATAGCCTAAGATAGCTTTGCACTTCATGGCTTCCCTACATGATGTGTCTCCCCTGGGCATCTACATACCCATGGGGCCCCATGCTGGGCTCCAGCACACAAACAGAGTTTTTCATCTTCCCAGTCTGATGAAAAATAGCTGACTTTGGGCTTTTGCAGACCTGTGCTTTGGAACTGGGTGCCTGTATAGAGTTTCTAACAGTCCTTAAATTAATCCTTGTCAGTTTTGCACATTAAACCTAATGCATATTCAGATTTTTCTTATTTCCCTTCTTTGGAGTTTGCAGAATATCCAGTCTCACCTGCTGTCCTCACTGTGCCAACTTCTGCTACTCCACATCATGCAAAATTGTAGAATTACCTTTTTTTTCACTGAATGCTGATATCTGATGCTAGTTCGAAGCAACATAGCTAATGACAGAGCATCTTTGATGAGTTGTTAATACCAGACTTGCAGTCCCATCTACAAACAAAGTGGCCCCTTCCCCAAACCTGAATGTGAACATCTCAGTCCCTAAAGTAGCAGCACAAGCTTAGCAGGTTTGCTGAGCCAGAGATCACGTTCTCTGCAGCACCTTCCTAGAGCTGTAGTTTCAGGTGTCTCAAGGAAGTGTTCCAGTCAAATGTTTCCTTTAACAGAAACAACCTAGTAGAAGTTCCTCCTGATATCCTTGTACTGAATGTTTGAAAAGGGTGTGCCAGTGGAGGAAATTCCCCATAAATTTGGTATTTGTGTGTATAAGAATTGCAGGGTCTTAATATATTGTTGGTTCAGCACTATGTCAGGCTCATCTGAGGTGATATTGATTTAACTTACTAGGCTGTATTTCCTCATCACATCAAAATTGAAGGCTTGAGAAGGATTGACCAAATTTGAAGGAAGCAGTACTGTTGCTGTTCAGTTTATGAGACTGAGATAAGATCACTGATTCTTTATCAAGGGTTAAGGCAAAAATACCGTAGCCATCTAGTTTTGGGAAAATGGGTGAAGCTATTTTCAAACAAGCTCATTTTATTCCATTGGAAAACACTGGTGGTTCATTAAAAGTGAAATTTCCTGAAATGAAAGTTTATTGACTTGAAACTTTAATTTAAGAAAATTTAAAAATTAAGATGGAGTATTCCAGCAAACTTGAAGTCCATGTTCAACTTGGTTGGAAATAGACCATTTTTATTTGCTATTTCAAAACTTTTCTTTGTGTGTTTTTGTACACTTTGTATATTATGAAAATAAACAGAGACAAACCATTAAGATTTTACTGAAATGTAGCAATTTTTACCAACCTAAAGCAACTCTATTTTAAAAATTAAAATATGTGCACATCTTACTAAAATTTTCATTTATAAATGATGTTTCTATTTTTACATGGAGGAAATAGTGTAGCATTCCCATCTGATTGATGAGTTCCTGTAAATTTAGCTAAATTTGCTTCTACTACTCTGCTGTATCTTTATGGGAGGTCCTAGGTAACAAAAAAGACAGTGTGACAAACTCTCTTTGGATTTGTAGCAATAGATGCTTCGGTGGAAATTTTCACATTAGCAAGCCCTTGTTATGTAGTGAATAGCCACATCACACACACGGTGCTGCTGAACAAGATCGAAATGTACAGTCACATGATACCATCAGTTTCTAGGCAGATTCAGCAGGATTCAAAAAGTTTCAGTGGGGAGTTCTAGTTAAATTTGATAACATGTTTTAGTTGTCATTGATTGTGCAACTCTCCTTTTCATGTTTAAAACGTACTTATATAGGAGCTTTCCTTAGAGCAGGAAAATGTGTGGTACCCATGTCTGAGTGCTGGCTCTATTCCATATTCAATAATCTGCTAAGGTCATTAATGTCTTTGATGTTGAATATTATATGAAAACTTCTGTAGGGAAAGTATTTTTAAAGAAAAAATATCTAAACCATATAAAAATAACTATTTTAATTTCAATAGTCTCAGTCTTCAAGGGAAATTGATAACAACGTTTCAGGGCCATTTATGACTTGAGTATTAATGGCAGATGGAAATAATTCTAAATCTGACTAGTCCCTGGTCCTCAGTGATGTCTCTTTCCTACCAGTCATCTCAGTAGGCACAATCCTTACACCTGAGTAGCCTCTTGGTTACCTATGTCCAACACTTAATAAAGAGAAATTCTGTGCAAGAATCATCATCACCAAGGTTAGGAATAAAGTGACTGGCACACAGGGGAATGGTACCTCAATGATCAATGAAATAGGAGCACAACTAGGGGTGACGGAATGTGTCTGGACCTGGGATTCATCTTCCCTGACTTCAACATCTTAAGGCAAGTCATCCTGATCAAACATTCACATGTACAAGACCAGGTTGTACTTGGCTGTTTTCTGTAAAAATATAATGGCAACAATTACTCTAGGCATTTTATGAGGATTATTCTAAGGATTGGAGATGGTCAGATATTGCTGCATTTGAAACAACAGAAAGAATTTATTTAGAGCTTTTCCTGATAGCTTTACCATAGAAAATGTCTCCATATATGTGTCCTGAACAAATCTAGAAACAACATATATGCAAACATCCCTTATTAAATCTCATGTTTTCATTATACAAGAAACAACATTCTTTACAGACACGTTTTACACATACAATAGCAATCTATACTACTCTCTCATCTGACAGAATTTCTATGTGCTTCCCAAACACATGTATAAATCATCATGAAAATGTGTAGTCCTCTGAGGTAGAAACATCAGGGATTTGGTGCATACCTGAAGATTTAACTACACTTATGAATTTTCCTGGAAATGAATCAATATTCTCTGCTCCAGCAATTCATGTTTCTTTTGCTTTGCCAAACAAATGATTTCAGAAGTTTGGACAGCATATGGTGCAATTTGGATACTGAATGTTAGTAAAAAAGTTGCTGACCTTTCTGACTTGTCTTTATTTTCTCCCACAGGTCTGTGGTTCCATTATTTTGGGAGTCTCTATATGGATACGTGTTAGCGGTGCTCAGCAGGTAAGTGCATGCAGTCATACCAGCACCATGTAAAATGTGGAAACCACTGCATACACTTTAATTTCCCATCTTCATTTCCACAAATTTTCTATGTTTTTGTTGAGGTGGTTTGTGTGGGTGAAGAGGAATGCATTTTATGATAAGATTAAACATCGTGGTGCAGGTAGTCAGATAAAGTGATTGATGCAAGCAGAGATAGGTGACTATGAGAAGTAGCCGGTAGTGTTACTAATGTAGTTTCATGCAGATGCACACAGATTTCTGATTGAAAATGTGCCTCTCACCTCTAATGAAAAATAATTATGGTTTTGTTGATGATTTTGATGTTAGAGATAATGTGGAGCCACGCAGCTCATAGACTTTTCAATGTTTTTCCCTACTAGAATAGTATAGTCATAGCTATTCCTAGGGTTACTCCCTATGTTTGTAGGGAATATTTTGTCTTTCCCACTACCTTCAATAACACAATTCTTATTTCCCTAGTAACTACAACTTTGAAAGGGAAAAAGGATTTTTCCCTTCAATTTTCAACAACTCCTTAAAAACACCTTATCCTTTCCCCCCCANTATAGTCATAGCTATTCCTAGGGTTACTCCCTATGTTTGTAGGGAATATTTTGTCTTTCCCACTACCTTCAATAACACAATTCTTATTTCCCTAGTAACTACAACTTTGAAAGGGAAAAAGGATTTTTCCCTTCAATTTTCAACAACTCCTTAAAAACACAGTCTCAGATGCCCAAGAATCTAGGATTATAATGTCCTAAAACTTGTCCTGGAGGGTAGAAGAAAGACCCTGAGTTGCCTTCCTGGATTTTTGTATTATTAAATTACTTTGGATATTATGACTTTTATTTTCTGCAAAGCTAGGGAAAATACAGTTTTGAGGAACTCTTAATCTTGCAGACATGCAGCAGAGGTTGGTCCTGTTGTTGCAAAGACCCCATGGTCCTGTAGGCCCTTTTGCCTATTGTGTACCCAGTGGCACTGACTCTAAGGTTTAAGCAGTACATTTCTTCAAATGAATTTGGGCCATAGAAATGCAAATTAATTTGAAAGCTTAATTTGCATTCTTCTATTTTCAAAAAGACTCTTTGGCCATAGAAGTGAAAAAATGGCCAGGTGTGACATGGAAGCTTTTTTTTTCAGCTTTAGATAGAGCCTTTAGTACAGATTACATTGCAATTCTTCAGATTGTACTAGCACAGTCTGTCAGTTAAGAACAATCATTTTTAAGCCAGTATTTTCCCACCTGAAAATAAAAAGATGGTGGAGGTAAGACAATAGCTTTGTATGTTTCCTGCCATTTGGCTGATGACACTGTTGCCCTTAGCCAGTCCCAGATCTCTCATGTCTGGCTGAGCCTGGATGCAGGAGAACTCTGTTCAAGATGACACTGTGTCATCGGGTAAATTAGGTCATGGTGGAGAGCTCTGCCATTCTCTTCTGTGGAAGAGGAAGAATCACAACTTTCACTCCTCAGTCAACATTTTACTAGAAGATAAAACTGCCGTACTTGGTAGTTGACAATCTCCAGTATGATGGCTCAAACGATACAATGGAGCTTGGATGACCACAACCACTACCATGTCTTGTTTTTTGAGAGATTTCCTGTTCAGAAAAGAATATTTAAATGTGTGACAAACTGCTTTCCTGAAGCGACACTTAGATTTCCCCAAAAACCTATTAATTAAGAGTCAGGACCAAAATTGAAAGCATTTTATCACATTTTTGCCTCAAGGCAGGCAAAGTTCCCATTCAAAACCAATGTATGTTTTGCCTCAGTAATAACTGAGCAGACCATAAGGATTTGGCTGTAGATGAATAGAGCTTTCTAAGAATAAATAACAGGAGGTTCAGTCCAACTTGGAAAGGGAAAGAACAACACATTCTTCAAATTATACTTGTCTATATACCTTTGCAATTTCCATCAGGAGATAAATGTGACAACTTCCAGACATTTTTGCTAATCTTGGCACCAGTCACACTGGAAAATATTCTTTGAACATTGTTCTCTATTTTGGCCTTTGGCCTTAGTCAGTCCTGTGGGAACTGAATAATTTGATATTTAATAATATCGAGGTATATGAATTGTTTAGTTGAATGTCCCACACATCAAAATAAAGTTCTCATCTCTGAGGGTAATATTAGGGATCAAGCCTGGGGAAAAAAAAAAAAAAAAACCAACAAAAAAAGAAGAAAGAAAGCTGCTTTGGAAAATACATCTAACTGTTTCTCTAATATATCCAGCATCGCTCTGAGAAGTGTTCTCTCAGGAACAGTCACAGAGTATTTTCCTGGCCTTCTAATGACAAACAGAGATTTTTTTTCTTTAACATTTGGTTAATGTAGGAGAGGTTTTGAGATAATCAAGTCTCCTACTTCCAGTAAAAAGCAAAGATTAATTGATTGAAAACCAACTGAAAGCCACTTTAAACACAGAAGATCTTTATTTATTTATTTACTCTGTAAAATTGACTTTCATCTTGTGCAGAAACAAAGGTTTTGAAAAACCAAGTTTTACAAAGCTCTCCACCAAAACATTTGAGAAGGGAGCATTAGAGCTTTGTTTATTTATGGATCAGAATTTGTCCGTAGTTGCTACTCAGTACATTTATCAGTTACAAAATAATTATCTTTTTTTGGGGAATACAGATGTTTTTAGGAGGAACTTCTTGTAGCTGAAAGATTTTTTTTTTCCCTCTCTTTTCAGGGGATAGACAGCAGCATGTTTGCAGGAGTTAATCTACTAATAGCCGTGGGTGCCATCATTATGGTTCTTGGGTTCCTGGGATGTTGCGGTGCTGTAAAGGAGAGCCGGTGCATGCTGATGTTGGTAGGAAAAAAACCCATTTGTCTACCTTTAACAGGCCACAGCTACATTTGATAGATGGAGTCCTTGCAAGTACTATCAAATGAGGATGGAAACCTTTTAATTTCACCAAAAGCTTGATTATGATCCTGTGTTTTCATTGCTTACCTTGAGTTTGGGCCCCTTATGAACTCTATTGTGGTAAAAATGATGGTTGGTCTCATCAGCAAGAAGACAGGGTCCAGAGAGACCTGAGCATGTCACTAGCTTTTTTTCCATCCAGCCATCATCAAAATTCACTCCCTCAATTTTGCCCCATTATCTATCCTATTTAATTTTATAAATTCCCATTTGCTCCCATTTGCTGGTCCACCTAGAATGTCCTCCCTGTCCTCCTGCCCAACTCTCACTACACACTGTTATCATGCCACTACTCTGGTGTGCGCCTTGCTTTGATCACCAGCTGAGCATGCTCTGCCTTAAGCACTACTTTTTCTCATCATCAAAGAAGAAATAATTGGAGCAGCTCTGACTGGAATATCATTCTACCTACGTGGTTATTCAAGCACACGAAAGATAAATGTTAACTTAGAAGAAATTATATCACCTTGGTCAAAAGTAATATAGTTTCCTACTCCTTTTGTTTTCTTCCCAGTTTTTCATCGGACTGCTTCTGATCGTGATTCTTCAGGTCACAGGAGGTATTTTAGGAGCAGTGTACAGATCTAAGGTACAGTATTGTTCTAGATTTTAATCGATGTCTTCATATAGTTTTGTTTCTTCCAAAAAAATTAATAGTATATTTTAATTTGCAGGTGGAATTAGCCGTTAACCTTACTCTAGAGGCAAATGTGGATGCACTGCAAAGCACTACAGGAGTATATAAAGAGTTTCAGGAGACGTTCCAGGAGTTTGAGAGAGAGGTAATTAAACAGTAAATAACCAAAGGGGTTGTTTCTATCTGTTTCATCTCTGGCATCTGTCTCCGCTACATTTTAAGACTACTCTACCAAAGACTTGAATTTCATTCCCTGGGGATGGGGAAGGGTCTGACTTTAAGGCAAGTTGAAACGCCACAGAAGGGCCTTCTGTTCTCTTGATAGGACATGGTCTTCCTGAGATGGTTTCTTTGTGCAAAAGTGTTGTGAAACACCACTTTCACTACTGTGAAAAGAGCAGTGAAGCAAGGACACACCACATGCAAGTAAGACTGACAGTTAGATGAGCTCTTTCATGAGAGGACTGCGTGGTCCTTTCTTAGAGCTTTTCCTTCTGAAGGAACATTAATCCTTCACCATATCCCAGATAAGAACTCTCCAGTACTTTTAAGGAAAGATTACCCCAGGGATGAGGAAAACATCAGGAGGGTATTTAATTTGGAACATCCTACTGTTATGAAGTCATTAAATGTCATGCTTTACTGTGTGAGAAGGGGGAAGAAAATACAATGAGAAGTTTGTTTTTATTGTGTTTTACTTTTCCTGGTGCCCCCAACCTGCAAGATGCCAGATGGTGGACACTTAGTGTGAGCTTGCTCCTGGGTATCACACAGAGAATTCCCCGGAATCTCATGGTATCATTGACAGCACACACCCCTTCCCCTCCCACAAGCACCTAGGTCTGTACATTGACAGAATGCCTGCTGTTCTGTTTTTTTTAGTCCCTATTGGGTGATGACTTTGATGGATAGACTTAAAGTTAATTCTTATGTTTTTAAAGACTGCTGTATGAAAGCAAATGAAACAAGGAACAATATTTAGGTGTCTTATGTTACTTCCACTTCTCCTTCCCCATTCCACCTCCAGCCTTGTCCTCTGCTTCTGAGACAGCTTATTTCTTCTGATATAACAAGCAGCTCTCTGGAGAGATGAGCAAAATGAAAAATCCCATAATTACTGCATTAATTTTTAAATGTACCAGGACTGCTATATTATGTCCTACAGCCTTTGCTTTTATACAAAATTATGTGAACATTTCCAGCTGCTTTTTAATAGAGGGAGAACCTCAAACTCAAGTTTGCACCCCTGGGCTTTAGTGGCTTCAATATAGTGGAGCATGAAGTGAAACTGCACCTGGTTTAGGTTTCACAAACCCCAAATGGAGCCCTGGTCTCCTCAGTCCATTTCTAATTTAAAGGGATAACCATCATTCAAAGTGGTTATTTTTTGAGATTTCAGAGTTTTATGTGCCTGAATTTTACATTTCCAGCCTGGCTTTTCAAGATGTGAGATGTGGATGTTACTGGACCTGGCAACTTACCTGCTGCACGTATAACCTACAGACAGAAGATATGATTCTCAAAAAATACTATACCCAGTGTTCCAGTTCAGTTCTGGCACTGATAATTACTAGCTTTCTAGTATGTTAATGTTTTTTGAGCACTTTATACTGAAAATCTGGTCTTTTCCCCCATCTCTCTCTTTTTATTTTTTTTAATTTTTTTTTTTAAACTTGTGCACTTAGATTCTTATAAGTGGTATGGAAATGTAAAGGGCGTTTGAGACATGCCAATTTAGGACAACTTCCACATGGAAAAAGATGAAATAAAATTTGGTTTCTGTTGTTCCTCTCAGCTCCCTCACCTACTCTCTTCAAACTGAAAATCACCTCTTTTTTAACTCTTCTCCCCATTTACTCCTTTCTTGCAGAACAAATGCTGTGGATTGCTGACTGGACCTAAAGACTGGGGAGAAAATTTTAACAAACCTTCCTCAAAAATATGTCAGTGTGAACTAGAGAATCCCTCTAGTTCAGACCTCTGCACCAAATACCAAGACAGATACATCTATAAAAAGGTGAGAAAAAAGTTCAGTCTTCTTTCCAAAGAGCCAAGTTTTAACCCAAGATTATCTTTGGTGACCGGCATAGTCAGCAGTTCTGTATCTTTCTGGAAAGGGAAGGTTTTGCTTTCTCTTTGTTAGCCAGAATTACCCCTGTGCCATCTGTTAAGAAAGGACTGTTCATAAATCTGCTCCTTCCTCTTCCTGAGATGCCTCCAGTTTAGGCCCTTAGCAATCTTCGTGGTTACTCTTGATGAAAATTATTATGACTTTGGGGTCAGGGTATGCCTCTGGGTCAGAGATGCACACCAGCTACCCTTTGGCTCTCATTCCTCTCTCAGAAGGTTATGTTCCCACCCAGGCTCATTGTGGTAGTAGACATGTTGACTTAGAGACTTTCAAAATGCTAAGATATATTGAAAATCAAATACATTAAATGCAAGACCTTTGGGGTTTTATAATCCTCTAATAAAAAACCCACACTCATTTTGCAGGATCTGCTGGAAAGAAACCTTGCATATTGTAGGATTCATGGCAGAATACTCCAAGAGTGATTTCTTACAAATACAGCCTTTTGAAAACCTTAAACAATTAATATAATAATAAGGCAAAATATCTGGTGACAGGCAACAAGAAAGCACACTCAGAAGAGTACCATCTAGTAGAAAGTAGAGATCTCAATTAATAAATTTCATGGTTTGCCTGTCTCCTTATGAGGAAATCTGGACTCTATGGATATGAAAGAAATATGAAAACAAAAGTGCAAAAAAATAATTGAATAGCACAAAGTAATTGAAGTTTTAGAATGCAGGTGGTGCAAATTTTGCCAGTATGCACCTAGAACCAAGCAGATTTTAGCAAACATCCATTCTGGTTGTATAATTCTCTAATTGCACAGGTCCTTAATCAGGGCCTGCTGGAGCAGTAAGTTCCTCCCCATGTAGTCCCACAGAAGCAAATACTATTTTGAAGCAAAGGAACAATCTGGTTAAGTAGAGGATGCCAGAATCCAATCTGGAAATAAGATGTATACAAAGAGGCTGTTTTGGCCACACTTTAATGTCTTTTTGGCCTCAGGCAAGCTCTCAAAGGACACATGAGAAGCCATCTGTGAAAATACTGCAGGTGCAAGGTATCGCTCATATGAACACACAGATTTCATGGTGGTGTGAGATGCTAGTAGAGACATCCAACTCTTCTGACATGGGGAAAAAAAATTGAAATTCAGTGCAGTTATGAGTCAGCTTAAATGAGAGGTTTTTTAGAAGAACTAGAAGGAGAAGACCCATGTGTTTATTGTGAGAGAGGAAATACGGTGAAAAAATACAATTATATTTGGGGGGAAGACAGTTGTAGTGTTGTAACAGTAATGTAATTTTGATGGATTTAAGCTGTACTTGCCTTTCCCTCCAGTTTGCAGAAGCAGGATTGTCAGTGCCTGGAGAAGATGTAGTCACTGTAAGAACAGATGTATGCATATATTCAAAAGGAGAGTAGCTCTGCACAGAACTTCAGTTGTAGAATCATAGAATAAGCTGAGTTGGAAGGGTCCCATCAGTATCATTGAATCCAGTTCCTGGCCCTGCACAGGACAGCCCCAAGAATCACACCATGTGCATGAGAACATTGTCCAAGCACTTCTTGAACTCTGTCAGATTCGGTGCTGTGACCACTTCTCTGGGGAGCCTGTTCCAGTGCTCAACCACCCTCTGGGTGAAGAACCTTTTCCTGATATCCAACCTAAACTTCCCCTGACTCAGCTTCATGACATGTCCTTGAGTCCTGTCACTGTTCATGAGAGTGAAGAGATCAGTACCTACCCCTCTGCTTCCCCTCACGAGGATGCTGAAGACCCAAATGAGGTCTCCCCTCAGTCTCCTCTTCTCCAGGTTGATTAGAGCAAGTGCCCTCAGCCACTCCTCATATGGCTCCCCCTCAAGGCCCTTCACTGTTCTCATGGCTCTCCTTTGGACAGTCTCTAATAGGTTTATATCTTTCATATATTGTGGCTCCCAAAACTGCCCCCAGGCCTTGAGGTGAGGCCGCCCCAGTGCAGAGCAGAGCGGGACAATCCCCTCCCTTGCCCGGCTGGCGATGCTGTGCCTGATGCACCCCAGGACAAGGTTGGCCCTCCTGGCTGCCAGGGCACTGCTGGCTCATGTTCAACCTGCCATGGACCAGGACCCCCAGGTCTNTGAGTACAAGGTTGGCCCTCCTGGCTGCCAGGGCACTGCTGGCTCATGTTCAACCTGCCATGGACCAGGACCCCCAGGTCTCTTTCCATAGCACTGCTCTCTAACTTCTCATTCCCCAGTCTAACCCCAACATAACCAGGCTCGCAAAATCCGGCACTCAACCTTGTTAAACTTCATACGATTGGTGATTGCCCATCTCTCTGTTTTGTCGAGCTCTCTCTATAGGGCCTCTCTGCCCTCAAGAGAGTCAACAGCTCCTCCTAGTTTAGTGCTCTTGGCAAACTTAGTATTCCTTCAAGTCCTGCATCCAAGTTGTTAAAGGAATGTGTTGAAGAGAATTGGACTGAGGATGGAGCCCTGCAGAATCCCTCTACTAACCAGACTCTAGCCTGATGTTACCCCACTCACTAGAACTCTTTGTGCCTGACCCACGAGCCAGTTGCTCACCCATGGCATAACATAGTTATTTAGCTGTATGCTGGACATCTTGTCCAGAAGGATACTGTGAGACAGCATTAAAATCTCTGCTGAAGTCCAAAAAGATTACATCTACTGGCTTTCCAAGATCAGCTAGGTGGGTTACCCTGTCACAGAAGGAAATCAAGTTCAACAAGCAGGACTTTCCCCTCATGAAGCCATGCTGATCACTCTTTTCCTTCTAGCCCCAGCCTAAGACCACCAAACATTTGACAAAATTAATTTTTAAGATAGGTTTTATAACCAAATATTTTCAGTTAATCCCAAGTCTAATAATAAACCTTGACGTTTCAAATCCAAAGATTAGATTGGTGGGAAACTGAAGTTCCTTTTCAGATCTGGTCATGGCTGCATTGACTCTTTCCTAGTAGTGAATAATTATCAAATGAAAGTAAGAACAAACACTTCTTTCCTTGTTAACTGAAAATTATGCAAACATTACGCATCACAGCTGTATGTCTTCCTTGGAGACGGTAACTTTTTATGGTCAGCTACTAAATTTTCCTACTTGGGAAGGTAAAGACTTTCGCAGAGCATAAGGTATACATGTGTTTTTTGTGTTCGTTAGCAACAAGCCAGAGCAAATTTAAATAGCCTTTCTTTAGCACAGAGTTAAAGAGAGAGAGTTTGAGAGAGTAATTTTAGAAGATCCATTCCTATATAACCATAGGATAATATTGCTTACCTATAATTATTAATTTTGTTTTATTTTTCAGCCTTGTGGAAAAGTGATTATGAAAATATTAAAAGACAATCTGGTCATAATTATGGGGATCTCCTTTGGACTGGCTGTTATTGAGGTACCAGTGTACACTGTTAAAATATTTAGTAGCTGACAAGCAATATATTGTACTTGGAAATACATTGGGAATGGGATTAAAACACATGGCTTACTCAATTAATAGACAAGGGAAAACCACCTCTCACCTTAGCTATAACCTTACTGTTATTTCATATAAATAGTATATGGCTGCTGAGCTGCAAACTTCAGGTGAGATCAGACCACCCTGCTGCCTGTATAAGTGTATCACACAGGACATTTTCTTCAAAAAAATTGCAAGTCCTGAAGCCAGGCTGTGCCTTGACACTGAGCCCTGTGTACAGAGAGGTGTGCGAATAAACAGCGCCAGAAGACATGAGGAAGAATAGCCAGATGTTTCCTCCTCTTTCTCATCTTTGCTTGAGGAAAAAAGTAATCTCCTAAGAAAACTTAGCCCCTAAAGTACATATTCTTATAATTAAGAAGTTTTGGTACAAATTATAATTCTGAGGCATTAAAACTTTAAGCATCAAGATCATGCGCAAACATGTCTGAGTGCACACGTGTAATGCTCCATATATTCCTGTGTGTAAAAAAACACAGAGTATGTGACCTGTTTATTTTAATTTCCTCACCATACGCTGAAGAATAACATGCAAGATTTTCCCTGAAGAGAGGAGGAAAAGAAGTGAGGCTATCCAGTCAGTTACTTGATTTTGATTTGAATGGGAGAAAATGATAAAGAAACAGGGAATTTCATCATGATGCTTTCTTCAGTAATTTTTTATTCTTTTCACTCTTCCTCCTTGCTTTTCCTCCACTCTTTTTCTCCTCCAATGGATGTTTGAGGGAAAAAAAGAAATGACAAAGATTGCTGTGGAAAGTTCAGTCTGTTATTCAAAGCAAAAGCTTCTTGACATCATTGGCAGAGGATTGCTTCTTGTGGTAGAAGAGTGGGCAAGAGCCTCAGCTCAAAACTGTGTTTCCAGGAAAATAGTAGTAAGTGGGGAAGAATTATGTAGCTGCAGCACTGGAAGAGGACAGGCCACCAACTTCTTACTCAGCACAGGCTTTGTGGTATTTAAGGAGCTATATGTGGGGAGTCAGGTCTCTCACCCATATGTTTACTTTGAGGGGAAAATAGGTAAAATACAGCAATATTAAATGGCCTTAAAAATATAATAGAAGTGTAAAATTGCTTCTGTATCCCTAAGGCAAATTATAAGTCACTTTTCTCTAGTAACTGCAGTTATGTGAGTTGTAGTCTTTAGTTCACTGGCCATCATTCTTTCCTGTTCTCCAGATGGCATTTTCTGTGGTGGCTGCCTCTCCCAGTCATGAAAGGATTAGAAAAAAACATGAATAAACAATATGAGACTCAGATAGTACAAATCGTCAGATGGCAATTTACACTTGATAAACATTTAGCCTTTCCATATTAACTCAAGCAAGTGGCCACTTGCTTAACCACCTCTCTGCTCTAGGACATTCCAAACAAAAAGAAGTGCTCTTCCTTGCTCTGCCTGCTTCATTATGCCACTTGTGGGTGGTTACTGCTTTCAGCTACCCCTACTAGTGAAAATTATACAGATAAGAAGGGCCCAGTTTCATTTGGGCGCAAGTGCAAATGTGGGCATGGTATGCCAGGGAAGCCCGGTCAGTTTATTCCAGAAGTGGGTCCATCCCTTTGTCTTTGCTCTGTGTTACATATCTTCTTCTCTGTCTCTGTTTGAAGTAAATAGAGTATGCCAGGCTTCAGCGGTGTCAGTTGGGTGCTTTCCACTTTTGTGGAACACCTTCACAGACTGGTTACTTTTAAATCCAGAAGGAAGTTTTCTGATCTGATCTCACCAGCTGTCTGCCACAGTTCACGGAATTTTACCCAGTAATTCCCACTACAGACGGTGACCCTACTGAACTTTCTATTTCAAGTAACAGCATCTTCAGTGAACTCACTATTGTTTCAACCCCAAATCCGTTATTGATAGATATAAAATATTTGTTGCATGATCATTTGCAACTCAAAACAGTGACGTATGTGTATAGATGTATACGTGTATACAGTATACACACCTATGTGTACACCTGTATACATACTCTTCACACATATGGTTACACAAAAGAGAGTGACAGTCGAAAAGAAGAGAGATTTCAAAGGGAGACAACCCTTAGAATACACAGTGAACATTCCTCTAACCTTGTCAGAAAATAAAATGCTCAAATTTTGTCCAAATTTATTGAACTTCTCAGTAATTGCTGCTCCATTACAGCTAACAACTACATTTTAAACACCCAAAGGTAGCGGGTTCCCCATCCACAGAGGCAATCCATCTTTAAACAGGTGAAAATTCTCCTTGATGTCTACAGTCTTACCTGTGGTATATACCGACTTCATTAAAATATCTCTATTCTGGAGTCATACTCTGTAAGAGCCACATTGGAAAAAATCTTCTGCATAGCAGATTTAGCCTGCATGTAAATCCAAGACATGTGCAAACAACATATTCCCCTTGTGTATCAGTTTTATCCTGGGATTTCCAGAACTGCCAAGTAATACCAGAAATATCTTTGTTTTCCAGATTCTTGGTTTGGTGTTTTCTATGACCCTCTACTGCCAGATCGGGAGAAAATGAAACTGTGAAAGTGTCAGAGTGATGTCACCAGTCAAATCAAGACCTTTCTAGATAGAAGGCTAGAGATTTGGCTTGCAACCTTCAGATAAAAAGATGCATGTCCCAGGCAGCTGTTCTGATGAAAACAGCAGCCTTTGTGCACATGGATGCTTCACAACTTGCAAAATGGCTTCTTTATAATTCATAAGACTTAATGATGTGAATATGATTTTTTTTTTATTTGCAATAAACATCTTTGTTTATGTTTCTGAGGTGTTTATTTTGTCTGAAGACAGCAGTTATGTCACGTTGAGAGTCCGAGTTCACCGTGTGGTGTGCCCTCATGAGTGTTAAACCACCCACAGCCAGAGTCACCATAAACAGCTGCAAACCATCATGCAGTGGCTGACTGCTCTAGGGAACTCAGGCCCCTGGGCACCTCTGCTTGTGGAGCAGGGTGTTTTCATTAAGAGAGTTGTGGGTCAGTTTGACACTTGATATGGTCAGGGTTTTGTAACCTGTGAAAAGGGCAGAGACTAACTTGGGTCCCAATAGGAAAGCCATGTCTCCTTTCGGGGAAGTTTAAATCAGTATCCTGGCAGTTGAGATGGTTGCTCTCTGGTCCAAATCATGCTTAGGTTGCATAAATAACCTGGATTTAGTGTCATGTGTTTTGCAAATAAGGATCAACGGTGAAATCCAAGCCCATGTGGAGGCAAGACATACACAGAAATCACACAGGTAAGGCTTTGCGCAGGGCAGCTAGGGCAAGTAGGTGGGCAAACACAGGACATGGCTGGTAGCACAGCAGCAGCCATATAAAGCCTGCCTGCCTTTGGACTGACCACTGCATGCAAGTATTTGGGCTCTGGGGTACTGACAGCCCTGATTATCCCTGCCCAGCTGCCTGGGGTACCCTGCACACTGCCCATGGCAAGGACACCACATCAGCCTCCTGGGTCAATTGGCCCCTGCCCCACCAATGTCACAGTAGGGCTGCTCTCCAGCCCCCCTGTCTGGTCATGAAGTCCCACCAAGCTGGGCCCACCCATGCGTCCTGGTGTGGTCTCAGCCCATCTGCAGGAAGTGCATGATGCCAGGGGCTGGAGCTGCCCTGGTGCTCTGCACTGCCCCACTTCTGACTGGGATGGAGGGATGGGCCAGGCTCTGCCTTGCCACCCCAGTGAAACCCATGTGGTCCCAGCCCCTGGGGACCTGCTGGCCTAGGTTGCCTTCTAACAGAGAGTAAATGGCATCAGGGACAAGATTTTTAAGGTACGAGGATGTCTAATGATGCCCACAGGGACCTGCTGAGGTTTTACACAGCAGGCTGGTGGCCTCTCTGCTGTGTGTTGGGATTAGCTGATTTATTCAGCTCCACTGGACTCCCATCTTCATATTAGGAGCAACTTTAAACACCTCACACAGCTGCTCTTAAGAGAAAACCATGTATCATGCTCCTCTAGTTAAAGACCCCTCAGGTGCCCTCAACTCTCTTGAAGCACACCCTGACTGCTCCCATCTTGACAGAGCAATGCAACTGTTGCTTACAAATGCATTAAAAGCTTTCCTTGATCAGAGACCTTTGTCCATGCCTTATTCCAACAGAACTGTGTTCAAGTAAAATTCATCTGCAGCAACCAGGTTTTTTTTAAAACCCAACCAGACGAAGTTTCTGTCCCATTTCCCACCCTTGCCTAGCACTCAGATCATTAGGCCAAGCAGGCCAAGCTCTGCTTTCAGTAATTCATGTGTCTCTCAGGAAAGTCATCTAGCTACCAGACAGTTCTGGCACTTGTCCTTCCCTGATGAACCTCAGAAGCTGTGCCAGAAGAATTCAAACTTCGTTGGATCAGAGAAAAACCATGACTCCATAACCCAGCTGTACTGACTGGAAAAAGAAATGCTGGCTTCTAGTTCCTCCTTCTCCCCAGAGTGTTTTTTTCTGTGCATATATTATCCATGATCTGAGGTCCTGGGAGCTGAGCCTGAATCACCCAGATCATGGTATGGCAGCTGGAGTCCTGGATTATCACTACAGAAAAAAATTGGGAATATAAGGGCAACATGGAGAGAGAATTGCACCTTCCTCTTCTTCCTCCTCCTTCCCATTAGGAGGACTGTTCTATTTGAATGCAGGACCAGAGGGACACCCATGGAGAGGGATCTTAGAGCTGTGGATGCCTAATGGATGGACATCAAGGGGAAATTACAGCTCACCCTTGCTGCCAGAAGGAGTCAACTTCAGGCAGCTGTAAACTTGAGTATTATGGCATGGATTTGTAATGAGCATTGACATGAGACTGACAATGTACACTGGCTCAGACACCGGTCTGGTCCTGTGTGCTGCTCTGGGGGATCCAGATGAGTAAAACCAAGCTGTTAATACATCTAAATATTAGTTGTTTACTGCGTGGTTTTGGATATAATCCTCAAAATAATTTTCGTTTGCATCAAAATAATGATGTATGATACATTAGACTTTTTGTTAGAAAAGTTAAAACTGTTGATATTAAAACATTAAAATCAGCATCAAAACATCTTCAGTGAGAAACTTTGACACAGGAGTTTTATCTAGAGCTAAGGTGAACAGTTCCTCTGTTTATTTAGGCAATTTGCCTCCATTACCTAACGCTCTGAGGAATAAAACTAGAGCACTATGATTGTATGCTACCATGACTGTTTAAATGGGATTGAGCCAATAAAGTAATTCAGAATGTTATCAACTTCCTGGTGAAGTGGATTTGCCACTAAAACATGCCCATTGCCTTTGATGTTGCAAAACTTATTTACTTCTAATATTCTCTAGCCTCCTGAAGTTTTCTCCTTCATTTTTTCAATGGAAGCAGCAAAATGCTAAGCATAAACCAAAAAGAAATCTGTCTGGATAAGATTCATCTGGCCACATGCAAAACAACGGAGTAGAAACTCATGTCACAGAATTATAAAATGGTTTGGATTGGAACATACCTTTGAAGAACATCTAGTCCACCCCCACTGCCATATCTGAGCTATCAGTTTGAACTCTGCCTATCATCAATGAAGAGAAAAAACACATCTAGGATTTGAGCCATCTCATTTTAAAATAGATGTCCAAAGAGGTTAGGTGAGTGATTTTCATTGAAAATAGGTAAAATTGGAGTGAATGACACCCACCCTACAATGGTGGGTAAAACTTGTTAAAAACATTAGAAGCACTGATCAGTCAGGAAAGAGCATTAGTTTAATATTCCATGAAGGTACATTGATTATTCATTGATTCATTGACTTTTTTGCTCAGTCATAATCCAGCCTGCTAGGAAGTGAGCCCTGTCTACTCTCTAGGCTGGCAGGATAAGATTAGTCTGGTGTGAACAATGCTGTGACAGAGATCCCAGCACCATTCCTTCATATCCTCTTGGTATTCTTATCAAAGAACATTTATAGTGAGCTATTGACTCAAAATAGCAATGGGACACTTTTCTGAGCCCACAAACACTTTTTAATCATGATGTCTGGAATTGCTGAAATGGAATTTGACAATAACTCCTTGACAGAACAATAAAACCATAAGAGTTTTCTTTTGTGGGGTGTTGGGGAAGGTTGTTTTTGTTTTTTCACAACCATCTCATCATCTCAATATTACCTAATAAAATCAAGCATACAGAGGAAAGATGCATGTCCAAGACCTTAGTTTTTAAAATAGCAAAGGAAGAAAAAGCATTTATCATTATAGTCTTAAATGGTATAAAAAAGGAGTGGGAGGAAGAAAGACGTGTCCCTGCCTTTGCCAACAGAGCTAAATTCCACCTTAAAACCAAGTCTATTTAAAACACACTGGTGATTTATCATGTCAAAACCAAACATCTATTTAATGGCAACAGATAAGACATCACACCTGGGTCAAAATTTCTCCAAAGGATGTGTTACATCATATAAGGATTTGGGGGGGGGAAAGTGTTGTTCTCAGAAAGGATTGTATCGGGGGGGGAAATGCAGCCCAAATAGAAAAAAGTTATAATTTATGGCAAAATATGAGTCAATAAAGAAATGTCAGGAACAATGAAGGTAACATTAATAAGCCTATTATTGGAAACAGAAAATAAGGAAGAAAAAGACAAAGGCAGATATACAAAAAGAAGTATGATTTTGAAAAACTGAAAGAAGAATGAAGCAAAACAGGACAGGTCAACTTGAAAAAAAGAAAAAAATTTAAATATTATCAAGATCCAAGAATTTGCTGCACTCAACTCAGCATAAGGGGAATTTGGCCCCAGTCTACCTTTGTGGCCTGGATGGCATGTTGAAAGCAAATTCAACCTGTTCTTAAATCAGTGCTAAATCTGCCCCAAATCTGTCTGGCTATCTGGGCCTCTGAGAAGCTGGGGCTCATCAGAGCACAGCTGGTAGCCAAAGGGTACACCAAGAGACAGCTGTGCTAGTTGCATGACCTCTGGGAATGCCTGGAGAATGAAACCGAGGAGATGAAACAGCTGGCTTTCCCTCTGGAAAGGACACCAGGACACTGTGGATGTGGCCAAAGTATTTTTAGGGACATGATTAAGTGAGGCAGAAGGGTTTATTTTTAAATTAAGATGGAGGGTTATCAGTTTAAATTTTGAAATAGGATTGAAACCACAAAATTAAAAGCCAGTTTTTTGGCTCTGCTGTAAGACCTATCCTAACTGCTTAGCCCAAAGTTTTCTGGCATGGGAGAAACTCAGCTGATTTAGACTGGATTCAGCCCTCCTCAGCTGAGGGGATGTTTGACTTTTGGTTATTTGGGGAGGTCAGTTAGAGAGCAAACACCTAATGTTGTTCCAGGCCAGAAACAAAACCTACCCCTGCAAAGATTCAGGCTGGTGAAGTTGCCTGGACATTTCTCGTCCAGGAGGGAACTGGGATGCGCTGATATGGGGAAATGTTACATTAGGACTTCATTCAGGGACCAAAGGGAGGCTTGGATCTCTTCTGGCTTCATCCATGGCAATTTGATTATTCTTAATATCAAGTAAACTGGCAAGTTTTCTCCCCACCCCTGTCAATTGCAATATTCTCATCCTTTCACTGAAAGACTCGTTTTTTGTGCAGTGATTTGGATTAAATTCCTTTTTGTTCTTTCAAAGTATTTCTTTTTTGAACTGAAAGCTGACCCCTTCGTGTGTTTTGCAAAATGCTCAACCTGCTTGGGTTTCTTGGGAAGATAGAAGGGTGATGTCATTCACCACTTGATAATCCTTTATCTCTCTGAACTTGGACACTGGGGAGGAATGGAAAAATCATTCCTCTTCCTTTCTTTCTCAAATCCAGTTACAATTTTTTTTTCTCTTTGTAGAGAAATACAAGTCTCCACTTACTCCTAGATTTTATAAAATTTTCTTGAACAGTCCAGAATTCTTTAAAAGACAGGAAACAGAGACATAGAAAAGGCATGGAGGAATAAGAGGCAAACGGGGTCCTTGCGCATTAAGAGGGATAAGAGACATACAATACTCTTCTTTCCTAATCTGTGAGAAGCTCAATTTCAGCTAATATAGGTCATTAGAGAGATTCCAGTTTCTTCATCTGCATTAACCTGTGAAAGACTGGAAAAGACTGTTTGCCCTATTTTTTCAAGAAAATTAAAGTGGATTTGCACACACAAGGCTATGGAAGAAACTGGTTAAAACAACCAGACAAAAACTACGGACAAACACAAGGGCATTCTCAGACAGCTCCAGAAAAAAGTCTCAAGGCATTTCAGCGCATCAGCCCTTTACACTGAAAGTCTGTGACCTTGCTAACGTAAGAAGATTAATTAGTGGTTTACAGGGGTTGTATTAAAAGGCCCAAAGTGTCAGTATACTGTTTCACATTTGCCATTAAGTGAACATAATGTGTTTCTAAATTATTTCAAACTGTGTTTTTATGTTTTTGTTTTCTAAAAGATTTGTCAGGTCAGCTAAAGCCAGGTTGATATATGAATGCTGACTGTTTCACTGTTGTAATGCATTTTCTTGCTAAAGTTTCAGCTGAATATATTATTGTGCTTTAATACAAATGTTTCCTAAACCCTATTTCATTATACTCATGAGTTAAAGTAGCAGAAACTCTCTGAAACATTAAGTCTATCATTATTCAACCTGACATGAAGTTCTTTACTATTGCAGTTAATTCAGACCAGGGAGGATCTTTTGTAGATTTGATTTGTTGGGGAAGAGAAAGAAATTGAATGTACTCACTGCTGTCTCTGTTAAAAAAATATCTTTTAGAATGTATTTGGTTTTGTCCAAAACTTTCTGTTAAAACCATTGATAACATAGCTTTGTCAAACCTTAGTATCTCTATCACTGATTAGGAGTATACTAAGAGTAACAATTATTAGGAAGTGGAGCCATGGAAATGAATGTTTCCTGTTCATCGGTGCCTCCAGTACTTACTTCTGTTTCCTGCTTGGACAAGTGTCTATGGCTGTAAAGACTGTTTAGATCCTCTGGAATAGGATTAAAATAGACTCTTTCAAGAAAATCCTGTGAAGGAAGGAAGTTGTTTACTAGAAAGTATATAGTAATGGTGTGAACAGGAACAGAAATGGATATACCAAAGAAATATACCAGCACTGCATTGATGTGTGGGAAGGGAATTGCAATCACTTCTCCCATTGCTGCAGGAAAGGAGTTGGGAGCACGCTGCCTTGGTATCCTGGCTATTGCACTTCTTTATGTTTACAGACAGTCAAACAAATGGGGCAAAGAGTAAGGATCATGTGGAAACAAGGCTCAGAACATCAGAAACTAAAGTGAATGAGAACAACAGTAGCTGAAAGGGGCAGGTGAGACACAAAGCTAGATAGTTTGGGACAAGAAGGAATGGCCTCAAGTTGTGCCAGGGGCCATTTAGATTGGATATTAGGAAACATTCACGGAAAGGGCTGTCAAGCAACAAGAGTCTTTCCAGGGAAGTAGCTGAGTCATCATCCCTGAAGATATTTAAAATACAAGTAGGCTTAGGGACAATGTTTAGTGGTGGACTTGGCAGTATGGGTTTATCATTGGACTCGATCTTAAAGACATTTTCCAACCTAAATGATTTTATGATTCTATTATGCCGTGATTCTATAGCATACTTAATTGCAACTGCGAGAGGAATTCAGGGAGCCAGAATGTGTGTAACATGAACTGGGGTGCAATCGGAGTGACAAGACAGAAGTTTACAACCCAACCTGATTGGAAGTGTGATGGATCCCTGCAGCTTCTTGCCAACAGATCAAGGACTGGGACATTTGTCAGCACAAACGAGGAATTACAGACTACTGAACACAACAGAGCGTGCTGAAAGAGGAAGGAAATAAGGACTTGTTTTATAGGATTTCAGAAAGGTCCTCTGCTCTAAGAGATATTCCAGACTGTAAAAGGATTCATCACATTAAGTACAGGAAATTGTCTGTCAGATATGGATTTGGGTACTGTGGTCAAGGTACAAAATATCCAGATGAGCTATCTCTGATACGCTTAATTCTCTGTAGCACAATTATGATTAATTACCTTCTGCCTGTGATTTAAGATCCTGCTCTCATTCTACACGTGGACTGTTACACTGACATGGGGAACTTCCTGCTATTACCTTTCTCATATTCCTCGTATTCTCATTCCTCAGTCTTTCAGCCAGTGGAAAAAGGATTTGAATCAATAGAATAAAGAGGCCATTCTAGAGTTCATTGTGGTGAACTTGTTTAAACATAATTTTTTAAATATATACACAAAGATATATACAAACCATCTGAGAAATAAGATTGCCTGTGGCTTTAACATAAGAGATGAGCTACAGATGAGAAAATCTGTGGACAAAAGACTTCAAGGGCAGTTTTTTCAAGCTGGACTTGGCTCTGCCTCAAATAGTCTTGAAAGACTAATTTTCTTTGGATGGTAGTGACCATAAATTGATGTTAATAATGCAAGTCAATTCTAATAATGTGTGGCTTTAACTGCGATAACCACAACAATATTACGTAAAAGAAACAACTGGCATGAATTTCTTACTGGTGTGGAGAATTTTGTTTGCGGGTGGAGTGGATTTTATATCTTCCAAGAGAGATACTTGAGGTATTTCTGGTCATATGGCAGCCATTCCTGAAGCTTGAAATTATAGGTGAGAAAGTTAGTATAAACCTTCTGTTCTTGTATATTCATTACATGAATTTATGCCTGTTGTCTGATGGTTATCACTTTGATTTATATTGGAATAGAAATGTATTAGAGAGCCTGGAACTAGGTAGGCAGAAATTAAAAATGTGCACAAAGAGATGAAAACAGAGATGAATATTGACATTTTCTCAAGAAATGCAAGCCACCAGACTGAATATTTAGAGAGTATTTCACAGGATAGCACACTTCATGTACTACTGCACATTACATCTGACCATCACATCATAAACATGCTAAAGTCTCCACAAAGAGAAAATATAGAAGTTCTCTTATCTGTTCTGAATTTCAGTGGATCTGTTTATCAAATTTAGGTTGGAAAATTAAGGAGGATTCAGTCACCTAAAAATGCATTTTGTGTCTTTTAGAATTCTGTGGCTTTTGCTTGGGCTCTCACTGCTGCTTGATGAAACCATGTATATTCTCTGTCCTGTGTTACATCTGGCAGCCCTCCGTGGGTTTCTCCCCCACCTTAGAAGAACTAAAGTGAGACAATTTACTTTAATGCTCTTGATTCGATCTCTTTCTCCCTAGAAAATATTTTCTATCACTTGACTACCTGTCATGAGGGTTGTTGCAACAGACTGCTTACATGGAAAAAGCAGAAGTCTAGAAAAGTTTGGTGTATGCTGGAAAGAGAATGATTGTGTCAAAATGCTGCTATGGGTTAGATACCCAGGTAGCCTACTGTAATGAATGCTAATGGGGCTACAGTGACTTCACAGTGTGCTGGAAATAAGACACAGAATAAAGCCTGCGTTCTGAAGTAGCTGATCCGACTGTGAGAAGGAAAAGACACAAAACACCTCTTGTGGACCTTGTGGACTTAGTGTTTTGTTCACATGAACGAGTGACATGGAGTCAATAAAGCCACAGGCATTAGGACTAAATAAACTTCATAGGCAGCAGAGAAGAAAAGAAAGCTGCAAGGAAGGGAATAACTAAAATATTTTAAGGCTGCAAAGTGCAATTCAGTTACACTTCCTCTTCTGAGACTTCATCATGCACCTGGAAGCAAAGTTATATTGGCATGGAAAATGTTGGGCAGTTTGAAACAGAGGTGATAGTAGAAAGCAAGGCAGCAAGCACTGCCTTAATTAGTGTTCATGGGCTGTCCTGAGGCTTGTCCACATGCTGAAGACAGTTTTCTCAGGCATTAGAACTGCAGAACACACAAAAATTGCGGCCCCAGGATACTACTTTCCACTGCCTCTCCAGGGAGTATGTTTAGCTTATATTTTGTATGTCATATGTGTCTTATTACTCTGGCCAATGTATGGCTACACATTTTGCAGAGCTTGGGGGTCACACATAGCCTGGAATGTGACAAATTCTAGCAAGGTATATACAGTTATTAAGGCCCAGATGCCCGAGAAGCATGCAAGGCATGACTAGGGATATGGGTTACAGCGGCCTCTGTGTCGGCAGCCTGCTGTGAGGCACAAGACACAGCTCAGCACCTGAGCCACACTTTGAAGTTTAGCATTTGCCTGCAGCCAAGAAATGTCCACCCCACTGGAGTATGGATTAGCACAGTGCATGGAAAATAAGTTTTCACAGTCCGTTTATAATTTATCATTTTGACTTTTCTGTATGATTTTGCAAATGTTAGAGAGCAGAACTAAGTGTTAGGGATCCTGGGGGCAGGTGAGGTGCTAGCAGATGACGTGGATTTGCAGAACAACAGTGAATTACTAAGATTACAGCATGCTTTCACAGATTTTTAAACCATGCTTTTATTTTAAATCACCTTGTTATTCTATGCTGAAACTGCAGAATTCTGCAGAGGATGGCACTTGTTAATTATAAACACTTAAATTGCTAAGCCACCAAATTTCTGAAAAATATATCTATTTTTTCCTAACAAAAATTGAAGAGTATCAGGCTGGTGACCAGACAACATTCACAGACAGGAGTCAACGTTCAAGCAGATATGGTGAATTTGTGCAAGCTCAGAGTAGCAACAAAGAGCACCACATCAAAATCTTAGAAAACAGAAAACTGTTTTGTTCTATTTACCCTGATTTAGACTAAGGTATCTTTGGGAATCAACAGATTACAAAAGCAAGTTAGTGTTTAGGGCAACAGTGCTGTGTCATTTGTGGAGTAATAATGTTCTCTTTAACACCAAAAATCTCATTTACCCAGGAGACAAAACGGGGCCAAATCCTCATCTGATGTCAATCAACATGATTCCTTTGACATTAGCATGGCTTCAATGTGTTTGGTGGAGCAATAGCAATTTACTTGAGCTGAGGGCTTTGCCCTTGTGTCTCATAGCTCAAAGAAATTAAGCTGCCTTCCAAGTTTTCTGACTGAAGTTGTGTATAGTTTAAATCTTGTTGCAAAAAGCCTGCTCAGATATGTTTTTTCCTTTCTGTTTCAAATAATTTTGCATATTCATCACATGAGTTTAATGGAATATGTCTAATTTTCATCAAACCATAGCAAACCAAGAAATGTTCACAGGTTATGCCAATGACCCATTTTGCTGAAAAAATAAAAATGCACATAAGCTAAATTTATGTTGTTGAAATGGTTTCTTTATTTCCCCTTGTTTTTAAATTTCCAATGAAATGTGAAGAAAGTTAACGTATGAGACATTTTACATCTCAATAACATTTTGACAGTTCTGCTTTGAAAGCCTACTCAAAATAATGCAAAAAATCCAAGAAAATTATGTCAATATTATTTTAAGTTAGAAAGGCACCCTTTTTAATTTTTGGTTTTTTCTTTGGTCATGTTTAAAGTGTCCTGTCTTAAATTTGCAAAACACTATAAATTCACAGTTAGAGATATGCTTTTGTCCTTACTGAAATTAACAGGAAAATCATAGGAATTACAATTTTCCATGTTTCATAGTGAGAGCATCCTACACAGACTTTAGTGGTAGCTGAGATCAGAAGTGCTGCATACTCCCTTCTGCTATGATAGGTTTTGCAGTTATTTTTCATACCTCTGCCATCACTAGAATCAACTTTTTTATGAAGTGAGGTACTGGGTAGGTTTACGCATTCATTTCATTTGTTATGGTAGCCCTAAAAGTCTCACAGTCTTTCACATGTGTGTGTCTCACCTGCAACAGGATGCTTCCTCAGTGGTGAATTCACTCAGGAGATGAATGTTGCTGAAGACCAGCAAGCGAGATTTGTGTGGAGCTTGTGAGAGAAGGAAAGGACCTGAGAGGGGTTAGTCAGCCCCTGTGGTGAGGGGGACCTGCCCATGAAGGACTGGAAGTCTCAGTGGATGGAGGCTTTGAGGGGACTCAGTATCACCAACAGGGAGTCAGATCCCTGTTGGTGATTCTGAACTGGGGGTCTGAATGCCAAAGGTCTTCCCTAGGAGGAAGGAGGCAAGAAATGGTGCCAGTAGTTTGGAGATATTCACATACCGGTGCATGAAGTGTTGTGCTGGATTATTTGAGAGAGGGGGACATGAGAAAGGATCAAACCTTTTGGAGCAGATCTACCTAAAGAGGAAGCTCATAGTTTCAAATTTCTCTGCAACTTTGTCATCTTTTCTTATTGACCCCGTGATCATGGCAGGAAACCTCCTTATAGCTTGGGTTCAGTGTGACCCTGCAATCAGAAGACATGACTGCATGCATCCAATCACGTCACTTGTGATTGCCACCACGAATGTGAAGAGGAGAAGAGTCAGAGTGGGTGAGGACATGGTGCGCCCTGGTGCTGCCTGGGCCTGGAAGGATCCAATGGCACATCTAAAGAAATAAGCCCTTGTAAGTAGAAAAGTAAAGAGCGTTCCTCAAAAGAACTACACAAGATGACCAAAACAAGCTGTTTCCAAGCAGATCCTTGGAAACAGCTAGGGCTCTGCTGGCATGACTTTGTCAGCAAGTCTGGAAACTCTAACTGAACCACAGCTCCAGCAGCCAGGCTTTAGTGCAGATCAGGACTCAAAAAGGGCCAGGATGCTCTGATGCATAATTTCCAATGCAGGTCCCGCTAGATTAGGATGTGTTTTTCATTTGAAGTTGAGCTACTCTAACCCAATTCCCTCCAAACAAACAAACAACTGAACAAGCAAGAAAACAACCCCGTGGGAGGGATGGCTTATTTGAGTACAGCAGGGAGCAAAGTGGGGTGGGAACCAACTGGCTCCAAGAGCCAGCGCTGGCCTTGTTTTCCCCTATAACTTTCATTCTGTTTGTCACTGTTACCAGGGGTTTACAAACTCAAAGCAAACATCTGGTCTGGTTTAATACCAACAAGAAAGAAAACTGGATATTAATTTCGATATGATAGTAAAGCAGTTTGATAGTGCTCATGCTGACAGAGCCACCACACCATTTACAATCTCTAAAACTAAATTGGTTTTCATAAAACCCTTGCGAGATCATATTAGGACTGACAATTAAAATTATAATGCAGCCTAGCCTGCTGAGGAGCAGTAAATTTTCTGGGAATTTGGTCAGTTGGTTACATTGATTTTATATTAAGTTAGAGAAAATTTTGTTCATGTAAAGGCAAAAGCAGTTTAAATCTGTTTCATACATTGCAGCAGGGTCTCACTGATTAAAAATACCTGGGCCTCTTCCAAACTTTTCATCATATTGGCTACATGACTGTTATAAGCAAACCCCCGCAAACAGAAAGATCTGAAAGTTCAAAGCTTATTTAACTCGAGAGTGCTTGTAAAAGGGAAAAAATGCCATTTCTGTATGGAATAATGGCTCGTAACTTTTCCAGCGTTATTTTTTCATTAATATCACCTGAATCTGATATGCACGTTTCACAGCAGACTCTAAATAAGAAATCTGGTACCTTTTGGCATGTTATTCCTGTACCATCTGGCTAACAGGTACTGTACTGTTCTTGCAGTGTGACGCACCAAATAAAAAAGTCAGATCTTTTTAAAGTCACAATAAATTTCCCAAATGAGTTTGTGTGAAATGTTAAAAAGCAGAAGATAGAGGTTTTGGGTTACATTGCCTCTAATTTGAAAGGGGGATAAGTGGAGCCAGGTGGGCTACTTAGCCAATACCTGCCTGTTCCAGCTTTTTGAATCTGTGAACATTACACCCGGATACAGATGGAAATTGGAAACAATAAATGATTATTACAGAGACTTTATCATCCTGTAACTCATGCACAAAAGATGAGCCACTCTCAAGGACACTTTGAAAGTGTGCTGCTTAGGCATGTATCCGGACAGATGTGGAGTAGGAGTATGCCATATATCAAGTGAGAGGAATAAGATTTCTTAACTCCACTGTGACAAGCACAAGCATCTTCTAAAAAACACTCCCCCCCCCGCCCCCCGCCGCCTTCTCAGCATTGATCCAGTTTCTTTCTGATGTCTCTTTTTTGGTTAAGATGAGCATCTCCCATTTCCAGAAATGTGTTAGTCCACAGCTGGAAATGGGGGATGGTACAAGCAGACAGATAGAAAAAAGGGGCTCATGATACTTTATCGGAGTTACAGCTACAAGTCATAAAGGCAAGCTCAGACAGTCAAGTTCTTCACTCCCATTGGCCACATCAGACTTAGAAGTCTGTATTCCCATTAATTTTCGAAAAGCTACATTTCAGGACAACAACTGCAAATAAAGCAAAATCAGAATATACTCAATGAAATATTTCTTCATTGACTGCTCACAGACAAAACTTTCCACATGGATGGCCTGATTTTGTTGGGGAATGGCTGAGAAGCAGAAAAATTTCCATTGCAAAATCTCTCACTTTCTTCCAGCTTGTTGGGCAGGGGCCAATTACCCTGTGGCCTGTGGTCCATGCTGCCTGTTCCCTGCCAGTTGTTGGAAGGAAAACCATAACTCTAGGGGCTTTGGCAACAGCTCAGCTCAGATCTATCACAACCTCAGGTGAGCCAAATCTCTCTGCAGAAGTGTCTGTCTTTTCCCGTTAATGAGGAAGGCAGGAGCTCAGGGCTTTCCTTTGGAAGTCTTGAGTTGGTGACAAAAAGAATGCTGAGAGATGAAAAACCTCAGCAGGGGAAGATGAACTTCTCTGCACATCTCTATAACCAGCTGTCACACTCTTCCTTTGGGATGGGAGACCACCACAACCAGCACAAGCCCTGATGAAGCTTTAAGTATTGGGAAGGTCTTCTACACTTGCCTCTGAATCTCATCTGTTTGAAAAGGTTTTCTAATTCTGTTTGAGACAAGTACACCAAGGGGCTGAGCATCAGGATGCCGTGCCAGGGATGGGGGTGAAGAGCAATACAAAAACCCAAGGCAAGGGTTTCAGTCAGCTGTACCCTGAATGGAGTGTGAGGGCTGTAAGGGCATGAATGGCCACAGTCCATGTGGCACACTAGTGGGACAGCAGGGGTTACTGTGCCCCTGCACAGGGATCCTGCTTGCACAGCTGGGATTCAGAGTCCAAGAGCTCTACTCAGGAGCCTAAGGCACGCCTCTGTTTTAAGGGACAGGTTTTGTTCTTTCACAGTATTGCAAGACTTTCTTAAAGTTCACTGAGCAAAGTGCATACACTTTGGGTTAGAAAGGAGAGGGCAGAGGACCCACTGTGCTGGACTTTGGTGATTAAGTTTGCTCATGGCTTTTTTCTGCCTCTCACCCTCATGCATTACCATTTTTTACATTGTCTACTGTTGTCAGCCTTTTTTCCTTCACAATAGTCAGCTCACTTCAGCTCCTTGTCAAGCATCACCAGGCTCTGCAACACAGTAATTAGTTAAAGGGCAGATAGGGAAAATAAAACATAAGCTGAAACAGCAGGACTGCATTTAAAAGAAAAACAAAAATCTCTTCCAAAATACCTCCATGCATAAGAATGTGAAATTATTCCTTGGAATTGGATCAAATCAGGGTATTCCATAAGATATAAGACTTCGTTCAGGAGGAACCACTGGAATGAAGTGCAATGGTGAGCTTAATACCATCTTTTATTTAAAAGAGAAAGAATCACTATTGTATGAGAAAAAACACAATATTTTCAACATTTATATTCATTCTGAATTAGTGGAAATGCCACACGGAGGGTAATTCTTTGGCCTAGCATGGAAAATGCCGGTTTCATAACAGCTGTATATGTTAACATACTTGTTCCCTTTGGGGTATTTGTATGTCTTACCAGTTTAAATAGCACCACTACTAATAAACTAGTACACAAACGCCTAACAGATGTACAAGTTCACACGAGAAGAAATAAAAAATGCATAAAACCCCTCACTCTTTCACAACTAATCTGCTTTAATGTAGCAAACACAGCCCACTTGCTCTTCCTTCACTGTGAATGCTTTCTTACTCAGTGAGATCCCTGAATCCCAGCCTACCCTTTGTTCTTTCATATTTGAAATAGCTGTTGGACTTTTAGAAGCCCTCTGTAAGACTTTTTTAATTGTCTCATGAGACCCAATTCTCTGAACAAGCATAAATAAATGTCTTTCAAAACTCTGAGAAGGAATTACTGGGAGGGTTGATGTAGGTATATTGCCCCTTACATAACAGCAGATGAGCTGTAACCTTCAGGGTTCATTTTCTCCCCTTATCCACGACTGTGACACATTAATCTCTGAACAGTTTGATTGTCATTTAATTGGCACATTAGCCTTCATCTAAACAGTTTTGATCTCCTAGTTCTCCTTCCTTCTTCATCAACTCTTTGGGCCAGAGCCGTCTGGAGCTGGTGCTTCTTCCTTTGTTCTTCTTTCTTCTACCTCCTGTTTGCTGTGTCCTTTTTCCAGGAGAGCATGTACATTTAGGATATTTCTATGATATCCCACAGTGTGTTCCTGCAAAGAGATTGCCTGAGTAAGCTGTGTGTTACCAAGCACAAGCAATATAGAACAGAAGTCTGTGCAAAATAAATCAGCCTCCAGTGTTTCACTGAAGATAAATTTATCCTTAGAAGTACAATAAAATAGTCTCCCTGAATTGCAATATTAATTGGGATTAACTGCTTCTACTGTCCAAGATAGCTTGCTTATGTTCGAGGCAGATTGTTCGTATGGCAGTAATTTGTGTGACACCACCTACATGACTCAAATTCATCTCAGCAGTGGAGGATGTTTGGACGGATCAGTCACTCAAGTGAGTTTCTCCAACTGCTGCACAGAGCATGTGGTCTTGTGTGCTGTATGACACCAAAATAATTCTTATGCTATTAAGCAACCATGTAATTTCTGAAAGAAATGAGAGAAGAATGCTTCTAGACCGATTATTAGTCCATGCTTGCAGGAGCATAAATGAGGAATGCATTTCTATCACTTTGGAAGCACTCAGTGCTCTGCTGAGCATCCATTACCTTTATGGTCATTAAGTTTAACTAGATGACAGTTAAAAGATTGCAAATGCTGTATCCTTAACAGTGCTATGAATCTTGCTGTTTTACTGTCACCAGTGAGACCTAGATCATCTGGCATTTCCCCCCATGTTCTTTGCTGTAGATCCTGCCTATGGCTTTTGGGTTAGCTCCTCTCCTTTGTCAAGAGAAGCAGTAAATAAGCTGGTAAATCTGTCCTCTGCATTGTCAAATTGTAAAGTTACACCGCATCTGTACTTTCTTCTTCGTTTTGTTTTTTAATAATCTATTGGGTTTGTTTGTTCAAGTTAATGAAAATAGTATGTTATTGTTATGTAGTTATGCCAAAACACTTCACCAGAAATTTCATAAATGTTTTCTGGTGCATTGCCCGGTTTCATGTGGTTTCATTTTTTTTCCCTTCATATAGAAGAAAAGCACATGGAAGATAAAGATCTTAGGGTTAATACAGCTAGAAAAAGCCCTGGGAAGATTCCATTAAATAGCAAAAAAGGAGTTAATGAAAAATCAAGTACAAATGAATTATTGTCTGGCTGGCTAACAGTAAAGCTTTAAGGCCTCAATCACAGCTTTTATTTGCAACGGTACACATTTATTCTCAGCAGGAGTCCAGCCAACTTTTGGAGGGACCATTTGAGTGAGAAAGTACACATCACCACAGGGAGAGGTTTTGCCATCTAACATTTGCAGCTTCACAAAGTTTGAAAATTGTCCTTTGCTCATAGTAGCATTTCTTTTAGGTTAATGAGTTTCCATACAGTTAAAAAGAGAGTGTCTTTGCCTCCAGGGATTTCACAGCTAAAGGTCAAGAAAACCAAAGGGAATCAACCAAGATTTGAGGTTCTATTTTTTGTCTAAATCAGCAGGATGCTACAAAACAGCATTTTCATTTCAGTGTCTCTGAGGATGTCTCTGACTTGTTCTGTTAGTATAGAGAGGCAATTTTCCCAGAACACATCCATTATCTGTGCAAAAATGCTTGTTTTGGAGATGGCACCTGAGAAGTTCTAGAACTGTGAAAAAGGGACTTATAAGAAGACAAAGCCTAACAAACTGTAGTTTGTTCTGATACATAGTGCAAAATTTGAGTGCAATAGACTTGCAAGGAGGAATATGTGTTAAAGTGTAGAATTTGTCCCTCTGATGGTAATATATCTACTAATTTAATTTGAAAGCCTGGTTTCTGATAAATGAGCTTTAAATCCCATCTTTGCATCCTGTCTGTGCACATCTACTGAAGTTCTGAGCTGTGGAACTTCCTGGATATTTTTAAGAAGCAAAATATTCCTCATTTCTGATTTCTCTATTGTTCATGTTAAATTTAATGGAAAGCACTCTTTGATTTTATTCAAGTGGGATCAAACTCTCAAACATAATTTAAGACCTCAGCCAGTTCCAATTGCAGCAACCAGGTCCAAAAACTAACAGCTAAACTTGCATATGCAGGTTGCCAAATGGAAGGAAAACAGGCTGAAAGAAGCAGAAATACAAACGGCACTGAAAATAAATTTATTGGAAATGAACACTGAGCCTGAATTAAAACCTGAACTGCTTTCAAATCAGTTTCAAAGAACTGATACAGAAAAGAAAGGCCTTCTTAGCCAGTATTTTGTCCCTTACCTTAGATAAACTAACCTACTAATGATGTATAGTGCAGTGCACATATTTTTCTCTGATGCATCTGCCAAACATCTATACGTGCACGTGAATTCACAGATCCCGGATTGCTTTCAGAGGTAGGGATGTAGACATATAAGTTCCCAAGTCAAAGTAATGTGACCCTCCTTGTAGCTAGATACCTTTTTTCCCTCTAGTTTCACATACACTAGTACAAATTTCCCCAAGACCAGTCACATCTGCGTGGAGTTATGTGAGGAGGCACATATGCTTTGATGAGCCACATGATAAGGGCACAGATTCTGAATATGGGGTCCAGGTTACAGTACTGGGCCACAGCCTTTCCCCTGCTCTAGGACACTCAGGCCTGAGTAGCAAATTTGGCAGATTTAAGATCAAGGAGACCAGCTAGATTTGACATTTAATTACCAGAAAATTAGGCACAAAAGGAATGAAGTAAAGTAAAGTAAAAGGAACAAAGAGTCATACATGGTGAGATGGTGGGTGGTGGTAAACTGCCCCATGTTATGTCTCAGTCCTGCCCACCACAAGTTCCCACCTCTTCTCACCCAGTGCTCTTCTGCTCACCTTTTCAACCCCACCCCTCCAGCACTTTTCAATCTGCAGGTCTCCAACCCCTTTCACTCCTCCTCATCTGAAAATGATCCTGATCTGTATTTCCAGACCTCCTTGTGCCTGGTCTCCTACTGCCAGTGCATGTCCCCTGGGTAAAGCCCAGCTTGTTTTTGGGATGATATCCCATCCCTCCCCTTAGACTTGTTCCATCCCCACCTCTGTCCACATCCACTACTGCTCTCCCATCCTGGCTATGTCAGCTCCATACCCTGACTGTCCTTGAAGAAGCAGCAGCATGTTAAAAACCTGGTCACAGCCTGCAGCCATGAAGAGCCTTCCAGAGCTGCACCATGAGGGTGCAAGGTGTGGCAGAGAGACATGACTTTGCCTTAGATCAAAAACTGGGAAGACGTCATGGCTCTCCTAACATTCCAGGTACCAGTTTCATTGGGGAGGAATGTGAAGTAGGAGCCAGTTACAAGGGTGTGCATTATTTGAGACTTGAGTCCACCATCAAAGAACTAGTAGTTGTTCATCAAACTTACAATAAATTGTTAATAGTAAGCTGTTACCAAACTTACAATAAATATAACAATGTCTAGGACAGCTGGGGTTGGGAGAACCAAATATGGAACTATAAGTCTTTTGTGGAGCCACAGAATAAATTCAGTGAACTTCCTCTCACACACAGAGACAAATCATTTCCATGAACACAAGTCTGTCTTCTCCTCTTCCTCCCACATTTCCCCCCTCTTCTTCCACCAATAGAGGTACAACAATAAAACAGATTTTCTTCTTCTGTCCTTGGAAAGACCTGCTGCACATTAGTAACTTCCCTTTTGAAATCTAAACCGAAAAATTATGTGCACTAGCATACCATATTGTGTTATTATTCTTAAATCCAAGCTCCCCTTGGGTACCTATACAGCTTAAAAAAACAGTGACAGGATATACAGCTGGACAGAGGATTTCCAGTGGAGTCACTGTCCAATGGACAGTGACATTTTGGTGGAATGTGTTGATTCCATCAGAATTTGTGCTGGGAGCCAGTCTGGTAAGCAGGTGGGTGGCCAGAACCACAACATATATTCCATGATACATTTCTTTTGTCTTTCTAACTTTTGCTTCCAATTTGAAATAAAAAATAAATAAAATCTGGAAATGGTAATTTTTCTGTGGAGCAGGAATTCCTAAGCTTTAACCAAAGAAGCAACTATTTGTTTATTTTTCCATTTGGCTCTTCCTCTCTGTTTCTCTGGCTTCTTTCACTCAGCTATCCTTTCCATTCCCCTTTTTTGTTCCTTCTGCTCATTCTTCCCCTTTCACTGTTCCATTTCTCAACTGAACTGTTCTCTCACTCCTGGCTTTGCAATCTATTTCACAGCTGATCCTTTGCTGAGTGTGAGCTCAGTAACACCAGAGGTGAACTTTCACACTCGTGTCATTTCAGAGGATTAGGGTAGACAGGTTTGCCCCTCTCTACGAAGTCAGTAAGGTTAATGTATAAACTTCCTCTCTCTCTGCTTTATAGTCTCCTTGGTTTTATTATCTTAACTTGCCATTTTGTTTTAAAACCCTGATCCATATCTAAACACAACCTCACGTGAACTACGTGGCCACCACCACCACCACTTCACTGTAGCCCAGCTCCCCTCTTTGAGCATTAGAGTTGCCATTTGAAACATGACTTTAAATTAGAAATGACTTTAGTGTTCAGTGCAGCCCCTTCAGTAATGGAGTTCGCTAATGGAGTTCTTGCTATAGGCACCTTTTCCCTCTCAGCCTGAGAAAAGTTTTACCTCCCTTATTAGTTTCACTAGCAGTAGCACAGGTTGTTTTAATATTCTGTGCTGCCTGTAACATATTGCAGATGTACCTGTGTGAAATGGTCTCTCGTTATTGGAATGCAATAAAAAGAAAACAAGATTCCCAAGAGGAAAGAAGGTAAAAGAAAAAAGTTTACCCAGTTTGGGCCTGAAATTCCCCAGATTTTTATACTAACATTAACATTTATAATACAGCTATTAAATTACACATAGAAATGCATTTAAAAGGACTCTGGGCTAAATTCCATATTCTTTCCTTTACTCAGTCCCTATGTCTGTTGCTGAAGCAGTAATAGAGTTTGCCTGATTAAGGCAGAAAAGTAACATTTGCAAAAACATGGTAGTGATTCTAGGACCTCTTCCCTGATATTCAGAAGCCTAAGGTTACGCTTGTGTCATGCCTCACAGAATGATGAGCAGACACCTGACACAGCGGAAAGCACACCATTTCAGCAGCAGCAGGAGTCTGAGCATCTCATCTGTGCTGTACCCCAGCTCAGGGCAGAGCATTTCAGCTCAGCTGGACCTTGTAGACCTGGTTGCACCATGCTGAAGACTGGGGCTGGTGTTCACACATCTCTGCACCGTAGCTTGAGAGTACTGGTTTTGTTATTTGTGCACTGTGTGTTCTTGCATGGTGTCAATCTATTGTGAGTCAGTTTTTAAATGGGACATAGTCTCCTAAGTTAATGGGAAATTTGCAAAATGCCCATGGAAAACATGAGGGCCAAATGTTTTCCCTTGAAGGAACGCCCTCATCTGGTACGGTTCTGACACACTGTGCCTTTTCCCATTAAGCATGCCATGTGTTAGGATATTTCAAATGAGGCGAGCTATCCCCTATATATGATACAAGCTATATCAAGCATATATTGGTTGACCCTAAAGGGAGAGGGCCAAGTAATCCAACAGAATAGCATTCATGCTGATCTGAAGTATGTTTAATGCAGCACCAAAGTGGTAACAGGATCAAATTATGTGCCTGTGCACTTGTTCTGTGCACCCGTGGCTATCTCTAAAGGGATTTTGGATCATCTGAGCTGACAGATGAACTCATTCTCTAATTCTAAATGCACCTTCAAATTGCTTGCATGAGTGTGTAGGTGTCTCCAGCAAGTAACTTGAAGCCAGTACAAGCATTTTCGTTTGTTTTAATTCACTGCCTCTGTGAAATGAGACCAAGGCAGAATGTCCGTCTCTTCCTCAGAAGGGCACAGGGTCGTGCCAGTGCATTTCTCAAGGCAAGCTGCATTATTTCACACCAATTTACTCCAAGTTCTGAAAGAGTTCCTTGCAAACACTGGTTTTCACCCAGGGTTTGTGTTTTCAAGTGTAGTGTTTATAATGGATGGCTAGTAGTTTGAGTGCTTTATTACCCACTGACGGTGGAGCTAGAAATAGGAATGTTTTTTTGGCATGAGAACATCATGTATGATTTCAGTGGACTTTGTGTACTAAAATGTAAGGGTTGATTGCAAATGTGTGGTTGTTGGTCCCATGCCAAAACAGATCTCACTAAAAAATGAGTCCAAGTCAATATAGCTGGGGATTCTGACTTAGGTTTGTGTAAATCCATGAGTTTGGTGGTCTAAAACTAGAGGAAAAAACTGCAACTGGCCCTCTATATCTTGAGAGATGAACAGTGAGAAAGAAACAGAGTTCTTGTAGTGGAAAGGAAAGAAAACATTGTGCAGCAGTTGTTTGCAATGGGCTAGTTCATCAACATGGTTAATTTGGCAATGCTCTGCTGCCTTCAGTGAAGCTGCCCCATTTTATACCACTGGAAGGCCTGTCTTGCAGTAATTTATCATTACTGTCAGGAGTGCCTTTAATTTTAATCTTGTAGCACCTATGAAGACCAATGTGTTATGCACACCATAAGGGAATCACAAGGGAGTCCTAAGACATTTGGTAATCTTGGATAATCTCTGAAGCTATGAGTCACTAGAAGCAGAGGCCCTTCATGCATCGTTTGAACCCCTAATTACCCAACACATATGGGTGAAAAGTGAGAAGCAACAGCAGGGCCAGAAGCAGCCAGAAAACACTGGATGAGCAATTTTGAAGGGGACTTCCTTCCCATTAATATAAACAACCTTCTTTCCTTCCTAATAGTGCACCTGTTAGCAAATATATTCCTGTAGAGCTGCTCTCGTGCATCTGCTTACAACTTTGCAGAGGAAGTAGCTAATTGACATTAGGGGACTTTGAGGTGTTTCCTGACTATAAATGTGAGGTATTTAACACTGCTTTATAGAGCACAATGCTCAAAACACTGCCAAAACCTCCAGAGCCCTGCTTAAAATATGGAAGAAGCAAAAGGTTTCCATGTCCTGAACAGTGACCTAGGATTTAATCTGTTTCCAGGTAGAATTAATAGCAGTCTGGCATGCAGCCCAGTCTCTTTCTCTGCACAGAATGAGTCCTGATGAGAGTTTTTTTCCTCTCTGACTAATCGCATCTCTTTTCAAAGAAACATGATTCCCTTGATCATTCTCTGTTCCTTGGGCTGGAAAAAATCACTTCTATTGAAGAGAAATCTGAGAAACTGCAAGAACATTTTAGAAGCAGGATGCAGGCAGTGGTGGCAGCAGGTCTCACGTTGTGCCAGGCTCAGCACATGCTGTGCAGCAGGAAGGGGGCTTTCAGCCCCTCGGCTGCCTACAGCTTGAAATCACTTGTGATTGCCTGTGGGGTACAGTACCCAGGCAGGGCTAATGCTCTAACCTGCAGCCTATGGGTGTACAAATGAGCAAAGTGTTGCAATGGGAATGAAGTCCTTCTTTGAATGTATTTTGCAATTCATTCAAACGGAAACATTTTTAGCCAAGTTTTTGAAGGAACAAGGTTAATAATTTTGCTCACTGTGCATTGTTTGCTCCCTACCTTTAGAATATTTTGGTTGATTTCAGCACTATTGAGGCCTTACATATCTTGGAGAATTCACAAAGAGAGAGAGGGAGAGATTTATGACTGCCCCGAATGTGTAAAAAGCTGCAGCAGAACCCACATCTTCATAAACACAGGAGCCAGCCAATCCTGTGGCACAAGAGAAAGGGGGCTCCATTAGTTCAGATGCCCCTTTAATTTAAATACTCCTGCTGCATTTTGAGTCAACCGCATGACAGAGCTGAAGGAATTTCTCATGAGATGTATGGGGCCTTACACAGTGGTAATGGATAGGACCATCAATCAGTGGTGTTACTTCTGGTCATTGCTCAAGGTAAAAGTGGGCATTTGTACTTCAAGTGTGAAACTCCAGAGGGGAATGGGCTGCTGAAAGTTTGACCAGCAGGAAGGTAGAGAGGATTGAGACTCTGTATTTGCTACAAGGCTGTTGTTGGCTTTAAGACATCTGTAAATCAGGTCTGTCTATTTGGTGTCTCAGATTAGCTAGAATTATTTGGGCCATTGCCAAAGAATTGTCTCTTTAAATCTTCATCAGCCCAGTACTGGTTAATGGGATGGAATGTCAGAGTATGCTTCTTGGGGGAAAGTGAGATGTAGGTACTACTCCATACTCAAAGGTATGTTCAAATTTTCCCCAATGGCGGCAAAACACAGCTGGATGGTGAAAATGCTATGGATTTGGCTATGGGCTTGTTACAGAAATTATTGCAAGAGAACACTCTGAAGCAGCAATCTATTATATTTCTGGGAATATTTTTTTCACCTCACTATAGCTGGAGGTTTTGCTCTTTTTTTTTACTTCAAGTTTAGCTTGCTAATCTGTTTCTCTCTGTCTTTTTTTCTCCTTTTAGGAAATTCATTTGTGAGTAACTTCAAAAATGGAAAATATTTTTAAAACTATAAACAATTTCTTTTGTTTGCTCGTGGGGGTCTGTTAGCTGGCACTGGTCTAAAGAAGAAATCCCACAGCTCTCGCAGCCAATTTGGTTTGGTTTTCTCCTTTGGTTTATTTTATAGTTACAGAGGCCGGATGGGTGGAGATCAAATCAGTATCATTGCAATCCCTGTTATATCTGTCATCCCACAAGTCTGTCTGCTTTCCAGAAATGATTGGTATTGATTTCAGCAGTTCTATCAGCTAGTATACTGTGCTATTTGGTGCTTCTCTTGCCAAAACACACCTATGGCATCCGAAGACAGGAAGAAGAAGGTTACTTTTCCACAGCTTGTGTATACATCAAGAAAGCTCTAGCACATCTCTGAAAGTTGTGAAACAGCCTCTCCTTTTTTGTGTATAATTTTTCCATTTACTAAACAGCTCTGACTTCCTTTTCACCTGCTGGTATGACTCTCTCTGTGCAGAAGAGGCAGCCAAAATTCCATTTTTATTATTTAAAAAAATCTCCCAAGCCCCAAATCCTTTGTTCTATTGAAGACACTGGAAGCAGCTCTGGGCTGACGGAAATCAGCAACAATGTTGACATGTACTTCACAGGGTCTAAGCTTTCCTTCAGTAATATTATGCCAGAGTGTAGATCTTCAAAGAATTTTCTCACTAGAGAGTTTCTCAACCTCTACTTTCTTACACAGAGTCAAGCTGGGAATAGATGCTTCCTTGTTAATTTAAGTGGTACTTGTCTAGATGCCTTAAATCAAGACAGTATTCCTTTTGTCACTGTACCATTTTGCATATGGGAATCCCCAGAAGATGGAGACACTGGCACCACACAAAATAGGTAACAGAGAAGATTAAGATACTTTATGTGTCTTACAGACAAGAAACCAGACCAGCTGCCTTGATCTCTGTCAAATGAGAAAGGGCATTAATCAGAATGAAAAGAAACCCAAAACCCAGTTGTATTCATTTGCTCATTCTAGTGCTCGGCTCTTAAGCAGAGGTAAGTAAAACACTTCTGGGCATATTTGAACTATTCTGTTTTTCAAACATTTAATTTATACCCACTTTTCATGAGAGAGAGACATCAGCAATATGCAAAAGCTTAGGACAGGGAAGAAAAGATACATGCAGAGGGAATCTGCATTAGGACAATGATGGTGCTCAAGACTAAGAGAGCCAGAGGCCAACCACAGAAAAGTCAGAGCCAAATTTAATGTTAATTTAAATAGTATATCAGTTCCAGGTAGTTATGAATCCAAAACTCTGCAGGAATGGGTATTATGGAAAACTCATATAGTTTTGATCTTTGGGAACTGTGAATAAAAATAAAAACCAAGAGAATGGAAGAGAGAGGTCTATAACAACCAATAAAAATGATAAAATGTAAAATGAACAAAAAATATCACCTAATATAACACTAGCATTGCAGGTTCATTCTGCCATGAACTGTAGCACATCTGAGAGTGGCATTTGAAAGCAAAACATGATTTTTACAGAGGAATAAGACTGATGTTAAGGCTATTTGCATATACCTTTGGAATTCGTTGTTGGTTGAATCAAAGCTCTAGGTATAAAATATAAATTGCTTTTAACTTAAGTTGGTTGGTTTAGTATTTGACCAGAGGAAATAAAGTTGTTGATCTGTTACTCTTCAGTTGCACTGCATTAAAGTGTGTTCAGAAGGCTTGATAATGTATTTTTCATACAACCTTTATTGTGTGGCTGATTTATGTGGCTACTTTGACGGTAAGAAAGTTTAATTAGTAATAGTTGCAGTTCTTGAAGAGAATTTTAACAAGGTGCCTCACATATGAAAAGTATAAAAGTCTCTTTGTTCTGAACAACCTCTAACAGGGTGTGTAAGGAGACTTTTCCTCACTCCACTTATTCTAATAAATTAGTAGGTTGCTTTGAGCAAGTAAGCGGAACAAGATCACAATACCATCGAGCATCAAGTCTTGGCCCTCTGAGTGAACAGTTGTGCCATTGCTAAATTGCTGCAAAAGATTTATACCAACATCAGTGCTGGGATTTCCTTCCTTACTTCAACAAAAAGGAGCTTCAAACTCCAGGGATCCTTTTCTAGCTGTATCTAGCTTGGTGTCAAAACCTAAGCTATTTCTCCTGTGCATGCAGAGAAATTGGTACATATAGGGAGTGGGTCACCTCATCTAAACTCAGGAGTTTAGGATAAGTCAATTCGATTGCTGAAACCAAATTTGCTGAAAATAATCTTCCATGCTTACTGTTATGAAAAAAAAAGGTGAGGCTGGTATTGCAATATCCCACTAATTCAGGCTGTGTACCCATCTGAAGAATATAATGTATTCTCATGTAACTTTTAATAAATAGTTTGGTGTTGTCTGAAAGGCAGTGCCTATGCCACCAACCAAAGGCAGCCAGAGATCACTCTCTGTACTAAAGGCATGGCATTGACGCTGTCCACAGATCCAAACTCCATGCTTTCTCAAAACAGAAATGTCAGGCATCTTTGCAGGACAGGTCCCTGGCAGGTACCAGGCTGGAGGATGGCCTGGGGCAACATGAATAGGCACCAGCCAGAAACAGATGAGAGTGTGCTGCTTGTCTCAACCACAGTTGTGAATCAGGGTGTGAGGTGGGCCCTGCCTGTTTCTTGTTTATTAGAATAGACTTAGTCAAGACCTAGCTTTATCCTGAAAAATGTAGTTAATACTGAAAACACTTCTTTTAGCAGAAAAAGACCAGAGGCTCAAAAGTGACGGGTAGGGCAGGTACTTTCATGTTGGGAGGACTTATAGACAATTTCCTATGTTTATGGATATAATTTTATCTGTTCTTTAAGAGAAGTCCCTAGAGGAAAAGCTACATTGCCTGTATTGTCTCTAGGTGAAACCTGATCAAATGACTTGATTATTTCAGCTATATCAGATAGGCTATCTGATAGTGTGTCAAATCCTTCTCTGTATGTAGAGATGGCTCATACATTTCATAAACGCTCTGAAAGCTTCTAATAGTCTGGCAAGAGAGCAGTGGAATACAATAACCATTTTTTTCTGGTACTTTAAATGTATGACTCATGAAGGAAAAAATAGGCTAAGCATTTATCAAACATCAGGATTTATGATAAGACTAGGAGAAGTCAAGAATACTATCTTCAATTCCTTCTTTTTGGTGAAGTGCTTTAAAATTCTGAGGTCTAAGACAGGTCAGAGGACCTCAGTTTCAAGAGGATAAAGAGCTATAGTGAACAAAACCTCTCTCTGCAGCATTGTGAACAGACACTCTCTGGCTCTGAGGAATCCAAGGGGAATTGTGCTAGGGAGTTAACTTAGTCTCATAAGAATTGAAAAGAAGATGAATGGAAACAAGAGAGGGACTAAAACCAGAAAAAATACAACACTTCCCCAGTGTCTAGGGTTAAACTGAATTTCTGAATGACTGTGAGATGCTTTAGAAGTTAGCTTTTGTGAACAAGTCCCACAATTTTGCAGTGGGTCTCTACTTGCCCTAGAGACCCACTGCAAAATTTATGTACATAGAATTGGGAAGTTATTTTGTGACACTTTGTCTTCACCAGGTGAAGTCCTGTGACTCCTTACAACTCTCACATTTGACTCAAAGCAGTAAGTTATTAATAATGATAATGATTGTCTACAATGGGGACAAAAGGTTGAGTTCCTGTGTTTACTTAGATTATAATGTTGTATACAACCAAATCTCTGGCAACTGCCAACAGGTTAAGAAATACATAAAAATTGGTTACAGGATAGACCACCCATTCCTAAGAATGCAGTCCCAATGGTTATACAAGCACAGGCTTTAAAGCAAAGAGGTCGTTCTCACTGTGGAAATCTGTGCACTTTGAAAAAATTTATTATGTAGACTCAAGCAGGATTTTTTTGGTCTTGGGTATGTATTTAACTGCAAAGACAATGGGATTCAAGTGTGGTATTAAAAAACCAAAAGCAAAACGAAACACATATATTTCTTCGGTGGCTTGAGATAAAGAGCTGAATATGGCCTCTCATATTTGAAGCATCTCAAAACCAGATGTGGGGCTTTTTAGTACTGCAGTGCTGCTAATGTCTAACAACTCTCCAAGAGTAAGGAAGAAGATAATGTCTCTTGTTCTTCAGCTGTGCTGCTCAGATGCTGACTGAGATAAAGGTTTCTCATAATGCAAACAGTTATTGTCTCTTCCACTGAGAAGCCCTCAGTCAGACTCTCTGGCACAATGCAGGGCTGATGAAGAAGGAAGGATTAGAAAAATAGACAGAACATGTAGGACACTTCATTGTGGTAGAGAGCACTGCAGCCTGGATCTGTAGTGAGCGATACAGACCTCTTGTGGTGGTCAAACCTCAGTATGTTTCCGCTAGTTAACTAGTGTGTATTTCACAAAAATTAGCTGGCATTTTATACCTATATTATAACATAATTGGTTTTAGAAATAAAAAAAATCTGTGTAGCTTTCTATTCTTTCTCAAATATCTCTGTGTTTTTAAAAACAGTCTCTTGCATGAATTTTTATCTACATGTTTATAAACCTTGCAATTTGTAGCAATTTTTCCTTCAAAATGTAACAAAGTAATCAGAGACCTAAAATTCTATTCACACAGGTCTTTTTAGTGCATTTCCTGTCATGTGCACTCCAAAGTGTCCCAGGGAAATCTATTAATTGGGGGAAGTCACTAGCAGTCAGAACAGTTACAAGACAAACTGGCAAAACCAACAGCAATTACGCAACAAATAATGAATATATTAGAGTCAATCGAATTATTTTCTATTGCAGAAAATGTAGACATAATTAAGAGTAGGGACCAATTAGTGCTATTCTGTGTGACAGTGAGAAATATTATGGTAAAGGGTACATGGAACAATTAAATTATGCAGGCAATTCATTTGCAAAAACTTGGAATAAAGCAAATGATTAACTGAAAGCTGTGATCTAACCCACTAGATGATTGCATGAGAATTAAACTGCAGCATGTACACCATTACCAGCAAAAATATCTGGTGGTGTTACTTGAATTTCACAAAAAGAGTGACCTTTCACACTCACGTATACATATATAGATACATAATACAGCCTCTGTTGTGCAAACGTTCTTGCAGACTTGGCCTTATTTCAAAGAACAGTGGGTTTGACCCATATCAGCATGTTATGAAGAAGTATTCTCTTAGTTCACTTGCAAAGGCTTCCCCAGTGAGGATCTTCCATGGGAATCTGCATTTCAGTTCTTGGTGATACCTTCAGAATCTCTCCAGTATGTATGACATGCATCCCACAGGATTCACAGTATTTTAAAATGCCCTTTTTACTACTTTCCTCAACTATTTGAGAAATGCTGCCTATACTGCCTGCTAGCAGTGCCCAGCAGCTAGACATTAGTTGTGAGCAGCCTTTCTCATGCACCTCCATGGTCTACTTGGACCTGTACCTATCATCCCACGGAGTATCCCTACAGCAGAGTAGAAGTAGCACCCTGCTCTTCTTTGCAGGTAGCTTTTCTTTGATGAGGTCCTGCTATGAGACCCTCTTGTGAGGCAGGTGTTCCTGATAGTGGTGCTTTTGGTTTCACAAACACAGTGGCTCTGTGCTTCACATGTATTATCAAGTCTTTGAAAAAAAAATCTCACCAAATGTCTTGAGCTTTGGGGTGAACACAGCCATATTCAAGTCATCCTTAGGGAGAGCTGCTAATGATGGAGTCACATGGACAGTATAAGGGAGCACATCCTTACCCTTGAGGGTACCTGAACATCTGACCCAGAGGTTTCTTTCCCAGTGATCCCATTTTATTATGAACTCCACAAGGTACTGTCCAAGATGAAGGCCCTCATAGGCCTTGGAGTCGCAAGGTGTTGGAAACCACCAACACCTTTAGAGAGCATAGCTTCTTCATATAGTTGGTTTTGCCTCATTTTTTTTCTGTGAAGCACACACTGGGAGAGAACATACAACTTCTCCAAATCAGCATTGCTGGACACTTCTGCACTTTTGAGCAGTTACACCAGGACCAGATGTTCAAAGATTCACTGGAGCCTGAACTAGCGCATGCAACTGGAAGAAAAGGGAACTCTACACAAAAGAAAATCTCTTCACAGAGAAATAGGAGACTTTTTGTAATATTATTCTATTTTTTTCTTAACAAAGAGAACACACTTAGATGAAGAGCTACATTTTATAAGAAGATAGTATCTATAGATTAAGGCAACTAGACTACTCTTTTCAAGCTGAACTCAGGACATAAACCAGACAGTAGCACTTGGTTATCTGCAGGCCTGTAATTATTCTAACTCTCCACTGGATGTCAATACTGTGTAATACAAATGTTGGCTCTGAATTCACTGCTTAGAGCAGAGCAAGCCTTCTTTTTAAGCGTAATTATTTTTTAAGAACATAATTAGGTAAGGAATGTAATTATAGCAGGTGCACCTCACCCATTAGGAGGTAGGCAGAGGACAACCTTTAATAGTAAAGGCAGTGCTTTCTCCCTTCCCTGAAAAGTTAACATTGCAGTTGTGCTTCCATTACATAGATGATGCTTTCTGCCCTGAAGTGTTTGTCAGAACTGGGAACTTGGTGTCTACAATTTCTACAAAATATAGATAAAGTATTCGGAATAAAACCAGTTCAACACTACTTTCCAATTTTTAGAGAAAGGAGAGTCTTACAGAATTCAGGCATTGAAACCTGGTGCACAATAATTTTCATTAAAAAAAAAACCTTCTAAAACCACATGGCCAAAATTACTGATTGGCTTGAACAAGCCTTAGTTAAGCTCTGAAATTCCAAGACCTTATATTCCTTCTGCTTTTACCTAAAACCAATCCCCTGGTGCAGAGTTTTTCTCTGCAGAGAAGAGGCATGGTGGAAATGCTAAAGGAAGAGCCAACAGTAGCAAGACTCCAAAAGCAGGAGAGGCCATGGCATGAATGTAAGGAGAGAGAAGGAATAAAAATTCCCTGTCCCGCAGACATAGAAATTTAGAGGGTAATCTATATTTCCTCTGAAATCCCAGCAAACACTCCCTGGTAAAAATTCCATTAAATGAGTGGTGCAAGCGCAGGGAAGTTAGGTGATCTCTATGATCCTCCTGCTGTTCCCAGCACAGATGAGAACATGATGCCCCTTTGTTATGGTCTGGTTCTTAAAATTACTAGAAAAGCCTCTGCCTGAAATAAGGTGCAAATAAGACCATATGTCAAAGTCAGTAGTATGGATTTTATTTAACAGTATATGTGAGAGAGACAGAGAGAGAGAGAGAGAAAGAGAGAGAGAAAAGAGATGGTGGGTACAGATCAAAGAAAATATCACCACTCCGTGGATCCCACCGGCATCCCGATCATCGATGGTCCTCTCCATCTGGTCTTCTTGGTGGTGAGGATCCCCCTGAAAAACACAGAATCCAATGGATTAATACATGTTCAGGCCAGATGTGAATGCCCAGGTACCTCCCCCGGGGGGGCAAGTTTGACACAGTCTCCTACAACAGACTCTGGATCTCTTGCATCACTTTGCATCCCATACAATGCTGTGGTGCAAGGCCTCAGGAATGAGTCTGGGGAGAACTTCAAGGGGTTTTTGATGGATTCTAACACCCCCTCAGCTGCCTCTCATGTGAATATCCCGTGGATGTGGCCTTCCCAGGGCTGGGGGCTTCACAGCTGGGCCAGTTTATGTAAGTGAGGATGGGTGTTCAGAGCCTCTGACCAGAGGTTATGCCACACACCTGAAACCTCCTCCTCACAAAATCTGAATCTGAGTTAGCAGAGTATAGTTTCTTAATTAACAACCTTTTTTTTTTTTAGGTAACTGAAAGACAAGCAGTTTAATATAGTA
>VZTH01000245.1:324537-337659 GCA_013397815.1 Aleadryas rufinucha
CATTGAAACCTGGTGCACAATAATTTTCATTAAAAAAAAAACCTTCTAAAACCACATGGCCAAAATTACTGATTGGCTTGAACAAGCCTTAGTTAAGCTCTGAAATTCCAAGACCTTATATTCCTTCTGCTTTTACCTAAAACCAATCCCCTGGTGCAGAGTTTTTCTCTGCAGAGAAGAGGCATGGTGGAAATGCTAAAGGAAGAGCCAACAGTAGCAAGACTCCAAAAGCAGGAGAGGCCATGGCATGAATGTAAGGAGAGAGAAGGAATAAAAATTCCCTGTCCCGCAGACATAGAAATTTAGAGGGTAATCTATATTTCCTCTGAAATCCCAGCAAACACTCCCTGGTAAAAATTCCATTAAATGAGTGGTGCAAGCGCAGGGAAGTTAGGTGATCTCTATGATCCTCCTGCTGTTCCCAGCACAGATGAGAACATGATGCCCCTTTGTTATGGTCTGGTTCTTAAAATTACTAGAAAAGCCTCTGCCTGAAATAAGGTGCAAATAAGACCATATGTCAAAGTCAGTAGTATGGATTTTATTTAACAGTATATGTGAGAGAGACAGAGAGAGAGAGAGAGAGAAAGAGAGAGAAAAGAGATGGTGGGTACAGATCAAAGAAAATATCACCACTCCGTGGATCCCACCGGCATCCCGATCATCGATGGTCCTCTCCCTCTGGTCTTCTTGGTGGTGAGGATCNTGGATCCCACCGGCATCCCGATCATCGATGGTCCTCTCCATCTGGTCTTCTTGGTGGTGAGGATCCCCCTGAAAAACACAGAATCCAATGGATTAATACATGTTCAGGCCAGATGTGAATGCCCAGGTACCTCCCCCGGGGGGGCAAGTTTGACACAGTCTCCTACAACAGACTCTGGATCTCTTGCATCACTTTGCATCCCATACAATGCTGTGGTGCAAGGCCTCAGGAATGAGTCTGGGGAGAACTTCAAGGGGTTTTTGATGGATTCTAACACCCCCTCAGCTGCCTCTCATGTGAATATCCCGTGGATGTGGCCTTCCCAGGGCTGGGGGCTTCACAGCTGGGCCAGTTTATGTAAGTGAGGATGGGTGTTCAGAGCCTCTGACCAGAGGTTATGCCACACACCTGAAACCTCCTCCTCACAAAATCTGAATCTGAGTTAGCAGAGTATAGTTTCTTAATTAACAACCTTTTTTTTTTTTAGGTAACTGAAAGACAAGCAGTTTAATATAGTACTTTTGGAAAAGTAGGGGTGTTCAGGTGCGGTTTTTTTCCTTTTTTTCCCCCCCCACTTCAATATATAGCAGATTAGCACAAACAAAATGTAGAGAAAAATGAACAGAAATGGGGTTTCTATGATTGAGCTCCCAAAGCTGAGCTGATGCCAGCGGCACCCCATGCTTCTGTGATTACGCCTAATGATACCTGTGGTATTTAACTTTCATAAGGATTTAATATTTGACACTGTAACAAGATTTTTTCCAAGCATGCATGGAGTGCTTTTTATACTCTGTATTTGGCATATTTATTCAAAATGTACTATATTTAAGATTGCTGTAATCATATACATACATTGGCTACTGGCCACAATATTCAAGCTATTAATCATACCACAGAATCTATGGCAGATGTAAAAATTAAGTTTTATTTATCAAAGTTACTCATTGGAAATGTCAGCCCAAGAAATTTACTCCTTAGGATTTTGACTTTTCTTACATACATCTGGCATTGGGTTCAAGGTTTTAGAAAGGTGTAAATCATATTTTTGCTCAGTCCAGACAGTGTTGGCACAAAACTAAAATTATATTTCCAGAAATGCAAACCCTTTTGTTTGGATGGCCTTTATTTTTCTGCCAAATTATACCACCAGTGCTATTTCTTTAGTCTAACACTATTTTCCATTTTAATCCCATCTTTTAAGAAATAAACCAAAGCCTCTATCCTTGCAGAAGTTTCAGTCTCACAGATATAACTACCTTTCAACTGAGTTGGGAAAGTGGTCTCCAGTGACAGGCTTGGAGGATTCTGGTTACTTTTTCCATAAACAGCTAGATGAAAAACCAATAACCTGATAGAGAAAAACAGGTTCAGGAGAAAGATTGTTTCTGTGGTATGACCCACAAAAGCTCAGGCTCTGAAAACCTTAGCAGTACATGAGTTTATTTACAAAAGACAGTGGCTTCGAATATAACTAGCATAAGTTTAAGCTGACAGGCCCCAAATGATTGTGATGCTGCTTCTGTTGTTTGCTACAATGGTAAAACCTTCTACAACCCAAGCTTTCTCTAGTTTTCTATTAAAAACAACAAATTAGGTATAATAATACAGAAAATAAGAAAAAAACCCCAAACACCAACTAACAAGGTTAGCAATATGGGACAAAAATACACCCACCATATGAGTGTACAGAGTGCTGCAGATTTGTTCCTGTTTGGGTGTTTTTTTCCTCGAAAATTGTTTTTGCTTTACAAGCATTCTTTTTATATAAATATATGATATATTAAAGTGTAAGAACTAAATTAATTCCAATTGTCTTCTGCTTGGACTAATATATGTTACGTCTAGGGCCTTTTTTATTCATCTTCACTTTCCAAACGTTGTAATACATCTTTTTGTATTAGTATCACAGATCTATTATAGTACATTATCACCCAAAAATCAGTCCTTATAAGCTAGTCCAAATGAAGAAAGCACCTGAAGACAGTATGTAAGGGAGTGTATGGATGCCAGTGGAGGGCATGTCAGCATAGAAAGGAATCCTCTGCTAAGATGCAGAGAAGGCACTGTTTGGGCTTTCTTCACCCAGCCCTACCTGCTGCAAAACCCTAACAGAAACTGTCATGCTGTTTTGAAGCATACTGGCATAAATTCAACAGTTTCAATAGCCTACTTCAGGCATTAGTGTTAATATCTCTGCAGCTGTTATGAGGGAAAAGATAAGCAGGAGCTACCAGGTTCTTTCTGTGACCTGAAATGTGGTGATACAAATTCAAATTCAATGCACTTATTATTTATTTGTTCTTAAACACTCCTCTCAGGGTTTTTTGGAAAAGTTTTCCTACATTCCTTCTACTTCAATGTCTTCTTGTTTGCCAGCATCCTACTTGTACTCAAAATGAGTAAGATTTGTTTTCCAGAATGTCAGCATTTCCAGGTGTCAATTTTCATCCTGTTTCAGATGCAGAAGTGCCAGCAGGGGGTTGGCTCTCTTCTTCTGGCTCCACTGTACATTAAGTTCAACATTTCCTGAAAAAGGTTTGTGTTTCAGAACAACTAATTAAAAAAAAAAATCAACAAAAAAAACCCCAACAAAAAACCCAACAAACTCACCAAGCCCCAAAACAAGACAGTTAGGGGAAGAAACAGCTCTTGACTGCAGTTTGAAAGTTCTTCAAGAGGAGGAAGGCAAAGGGCTGAAAGAACATACAGTTCTCATCCATGCCCCTTCACCATGCCAACATATTTCTTCCTTCAAACTTCTGATCACAAATTAGTCGTTTAGAAAATCACCCTGTAGTGTTTTTGACTATTATTCTGGGTCTGCTTTCACCTAAATAACAACCATCTGGCAGTGTCTCAAATCAGATTCGTGTGATGAACTGTATATAATAACCAGTTCAAGGATTGTCAGGGGAAGGGTTAACACTCCTGCCCTGAGCAGGACCACAGCTGCATGCTGTAAACTCTGCACAAAGACTGTCAGAAAGGAAGGGCTGGGTCAGCTGTAAAGAATTAAGCAAATCCCCCTACTATAAGAAGAAGGAAGAAGAGTGGAATTAAGAAATCCTTTTCTGCTCTTGTCTTTGGTTCATAGTAAAATAGATAACTGGGAACACTTGAAGCGTACCTCAATCCTTAACCTCTACACAATTTTTCCTTATGGAGGGCCTTGCTCCTTGATCTCACACAACCTGAGTAATTAATCTTCCATTCCAGTAACGTCCTAGGGTTGCACAAGGTGTGTGGAAAACAGATGATGTGAACCTTCAAACTCACTTGCTATTTGTCTGAAAATCTGTATCCCTGCTCTCAATCCACTGTTACATCCCTAAAGGAGAGGTGGAGGATTCACTCTATGCTGAAATGCTCCCTGCACAAATCCTTCTTCAAGGGTGTGATTGAATTAAAGTAGCATGAAGGTGTCTTGTTTTCCCCCAAAGTGTTAAAAGCCTACTTCAGAACAAACAGAATGACCAAAATGCAGTTCCCTGAAAGGTTTATCACAGGGATATTAAGAAGTGGCAGATCTTCCTGCTACAATAAGTCATGGGGCAGCTGGGAACAAAATACATGTCACAGGATGTTAGAGATGGAAAGAAAAATAACAAGGGCTGGTTGATTTTGTGTCTCCAAAAGCTCTTTTGTGGAGAGGAGGAATGTGAAATGCTGGAGCCGGTTGCAGAAAGGAGGCTTTCACAAAAAGCTGTGTTTGAGGATGCTATTACAGCCTGTGACCATGGTAATGGTATAGTCCAGACTTCTCACGATGTGTGGGAAGGCCACATTCTGCTCTGTTGTTTCTTTCTGCTTTCTTAGGTTCTTAGAGTTTGTTGGAGTGCCAAGGGTTATGAGGCTTTGGGCTTTTTGTTTGCTCCTTTGTAGCTGTGGCTTGAGAAATAATTTTCCTCTATGTATCCATATGAATGTAGCTTATGTATGTATATACAGAACCAGAGAATATTTATGGATGTAAATATATGAACATATATACATCTGAAAACTTCTTTAGGAATAAAAGTGTTTATATACTGAGTTGTGCAAAAGCATAGCCACATACTTCTGTCTGAAATCAATGAGCCTTTTTCCAGCAATAGCAGATGTGTGGGGTACGTTTTGACAGCTGAGAGTACAGACTGACCCTTTGTTCTGAGCCCAAATCCAGGCACTTGCTGTTTGTCAGAAGGCTGCTGCACCTCTGGTGTCTTTGGAGGAATTGCCCAAGGGAGCAGCAACCTACCTGAATCTTTGCCCCTGCCTTCTCTGACTTGTGTGAGCTGATGCTTTGTGAACTTGTTTTCTCTGTAACAATTGCTGCATTGCATGTGACTGAAGCTGGTGTCCACCTGCAAGATTTACAGCAAGACTTTACTGCAGGCATCATTTACAATGGAAAAAACAAGGTTTTTTTCTCGTTTTTTTTTTGTTTGGTTTTTTTTTTTTCTTTTGGCGGGGTAAGACTATGTTTCATTTATGAAAACATTTTTCAAAATGATTGGATCTCTTCCTCTGTAATTTGATTTGCTGGGTGGAAGAAGGGGAATGTAGAAGGAAAAAACCTATTGTGGAATGTTTTTTAATATAACTGTGACAGCCAAGACTCCAGACCAACAAACAGTTACACATGTGCTTAGCTTTAAATCTGCGTTAGACCCATGGGGCCTATATTTGTATTTGATTAATGATGATTTCTCTCTTGAAGAAAGATGGACTGGGTGGGATCAACTGGAAAAATATGTAGTTATAAAAATGTATGTTTACTGTAAACTATTTTTATACTGTGTCTGTTCTGTTATATTCTTTTATCTTGACTATTTGGCACACATTTTTAGGTTTCTAGCATAAGGAAAAGTTTGCACTGTCAAATTCTGTTTTGTTCTAACAGAAGTGTCTAAAAGAAGTGTATAACCCCATTTGCCAACAGAAGCCCAGGCAGAAATCCTATTAGCACTAGAGAATTTGGTTGCAGAAACGGGACCTTAATTTGAATGAGCTCCAGGGGTTAATCTCCCATTCTTCCTTCCTCTGGTGAATTCAGTAGTCTAGTCCTACTTGTATAGTTACGAGATTTAGTTTACAGTAGGATAGCAGGAGTACTTTCTTAGCAATTCCCTTAATCCTCAGATGTGTTTTATCTTGTCTGTACACAAACCTGGTAGTCTGCAACCAGGCATTTGAGAGCAAAGTTAGAAAGCCATTTTACCACGTTAAATCTGCTCTGAGGAATCTAGCTCTCCTAAGTGATCTGTAAGAACTACCTTACTGCATTTCAGAGATGGGACACAGAAAGATCAAGTCAGATGATAAAGGTGCTGCCACTCAAGTTCCTTTGTGAAGCTGGCACTTGACTATCCCTCTGCAACCAAACTTTCTGGAGGGTTAATATATCTTGAGTCTAAACTGCTGCTCCAACCTCAGCCTGAAAACCTCTTCCTCTCTGAACTGCTTGATATTGCTGTGCATTTTTTTAACAACTGCAGATCGCCACTCCTGAGGGACCTGCAGCCTTGCACTGGGTGAAGCCTTGTAAACACAAACACAGTTTTGTGTACATCATTGGAACCTGCCTGGATAAAAGGTGGCCTGTAGACAGAAGATCATTATTGCTGTGCAGTGACAGTTTTACATCTAAACCTCATTAGCTCCATGACTGAGACAGATTTTATCTTCTCTTTGGTAGTAGTGCCTAAATGGAAACCACCAAGATGGAGGTAAAACATCTACACAAGACTTAGCTGTCCAGATTGATCCATTCTCATCAAAGGCTCATATTCTGCAAATGTGTTGATTTTCTTCTGAACTGACTAAGACAGATGGTCCAACGTACACGAGGTTGAGTGATGCTTATGGGCAAACTCAAATTAACAGAAATGATGTTGTGTCTATCTCTAGTGCATGAAGTTGTTAGACAGAGAAGAAAGTTTATCCACAACTCAGTACTGTGAATTCAGTGTATATAACAATAGATGCAACAAACCTCAGACTTTCAGTAAAAAGCTTTTGCAGGCTGCCCCTTGAGACTTCAGGTCAAGAGTTCCCAGTCTTGCTTCCTTTTCCTCCCACTGTGGTACAATTTCTACTGCGAGACCACAGGGCTGGGGCTACTGCTAGAGTGACATACCAAGAGAGAGTTTTGCCTTCCTAGAGCCTGTAATTCTGGGCTATAATCACACACAAATATCCTCCGGAGACTTTTTTGACAAACTGCTGGGAAGGCACAGGAGCCATAGAGTCATTTAACAGAAAAAACAGTCATTCACAGAAATGTCTGCGAGTTTATTGAAGTAAAGTGGGGTTTCAGATTTTATTTTCTATTTTCTATCAAAGTGTGTTTTACATCACTTTAAAAACCTCTAAAGTACTGAAAAACTGAACAGTGCTTGAGTAGCCCAATATAGTTGTTATTATGCCAGTTATTTAGAAATATTCTCATATTTAACAATGCATTCCAGTGCCGAACAAGGAAACATGTTCTAGCACTGTAGCATGGATACATAATTTCAATATCTAAACTACTTATTCAAATGAACCAAGTGCATGTGTAGTTATGACAAATTAAATTTTACATAAATTATCAAGTGAAAGTAATTACTGGGCCCTATTGAGTGAAAAATTTCTACAGTAGGCTATGATGACAAGCTATAGAAAATTAGATGTTTGATTTTCAGACATCATCTTATCATTTTCTGGCTTTTGGACCTGCAAATCTTCATGCTTGTTGAGTAGAATCTGGGCTGGAGCAAGGGTTTGAACTCCAGACCTCCCACATTTTAGGAGACTACTCTGAGAGCTAGGTTTTTGGCCATTTGGTGGAGGACCTCTGTCGTTTCCAGGGGTACTCTGGATGGGGTGCTGTGACTCAGAAACTGACTCTAACAGAAAGTCGCTCGGCAGCTACTGCACACACACACACACACCCCCACACCCACACCCACACACCAGATAGCTCCTTTGACAGGTCGATGGCAAAGAGGCAGGAAGGGTCTTCGTGTGCAGATCCACTGCAGCCTTTATTCCAGCACTGCTGCTCATGAATGGGGGCGAGTGATGCTTATGGGCAAACTCAAATTAACAGAAATGATGTTGTGTCTATCTCTAGTGCATGAAGTTGTTAGACGGAGAAGAGTGAGAGCACTAAATACTGAATTTTTAGCTACGAGTGAGAGAAATATTTATATTGTAGATAAATGTAAATTTTCATGGAATCTCACAGCAAGAATATTTCAGTAGAATGACCCTGTTGTGCACATTCAGGGAACATCTAATATGATACTACATAAATGAGTGGAAAAAAAGTCATCACAGCACTTTGAAAGGGAAATAATAGCATTTTATTGCCCATTTGGGCAGCATGAAGCAACACCACTTCCAATCTGACTCTTTAGTGTTGCTAACAAGTTTCACTTAGCTTAATAAAAATATAATTATCTTTTACTTAAACTCGACTCTAAGTCATTATTAGAACTGGGCAGAAGAAGGAAATTCCATTTCATGTAGTACTATGCCATTTCAAATTTGACTACTCTGATTTGGCAATGAAAACAAAATAAATGTGAACAATTCTTCAAGAGAGGAATGGAGGGTTGGCCAGAAAGTCCTGAAGCTATTGTTGGACCCACCTGGTCGAATGTTGAAAAGCCAGAGGAGAAGGCAGTAGAAAAGATTAAGTTCTTCTCCTGTAACCATCTTTGTTTTGCCAACTCATGCTTAGCTTTCTGTATATGTTTAAGCACCACTGACTTTACTGGGATTAAGCTCTGTTAAGTTGAATCCAAGAGAGTTCATCCACCCTCTCCTGTGAATTAGGCAGTGGATGGCTGGCAGCCAACACAGCTGTACTAGTGGTGTTCCCCAAGTACGCAAAAGGACATGCTAGGCCTGCCAACTGAGAAAAAGATGGGTTCCTTCTGCTTGAAAAGGTTCAGCTGGAGTTTGGAAACTCCACCTCACCATTGTACACTCCTATGAAACAGGACTGATGCACTGATACTGTGCATTAAACAAGGGAGCTACTTCTAAATGTGGAAGCTTGCACCTAACCTGGTTATAGATAATGAAGGTTGTTTAGGAGAGAACTAAGAGTTCGTGATGTCCTGTCACTGTATTTCTCAGCATTTGAAGACCTATCAATTGCATATGAGGTGTTTACATTAGAAAGAGGAAAGAAGAGATAGTATGACCTTTTCCCATCTTTCATCAACACTGAGCAACTTACCTCTCTAATCTTCTTAGTCTGAGTTGGCTGGAGGCCTGGGAACCAAAGTCTTCACTGGCAACTCAAATAGCCACTACTTCACTACCATCTTGACTGAGTAAAACCCGTTTTTATTAGCAATTAATCTAATGCATAACATAGACAGCAGGAGGACATTTCAAAAACAACAAAAAAAAATTCAAATACTTATTATCTACTAAAGGTAACAAAATATGCTTTATAGATAAACGATGAACACAAAGAGATTTGAATCATCTTTAGGCTGAGGTATAATACATCTAGCCTTGCACACTGGCTACTTTTTTATCTGAGTTTACAAAGGTGACCAAGAAGCTAATGTGGTTTTGTCTACATATTAAAATCAAAGTCACAATATGCATCAGATCATGAAAATTCTGTGTTTACAACTATAATGGTCAGGAATTTACTTTGATTTAATGTTAGAATCTGATCTACTTTAAAAACTGTTAAAAGAATGTGATGACATTAAAGAATGGGATAAAAAGGCTGAATACTAAAAAAATGTGCATAAATTCTTGTCAGTCTTCATGAATTACAAAGCCTTGTGAGCCACTTAAAAGATGGAAAAATATTTCCTACCCTTAACTTCCTTAATTATAAAAGCACAAGGTATTTAACAGACCAATTAAAAATACAGTTTGGATTATTCACAGATTTCTGCTGACAAATATTGTTGTTCAAAACTATAGAAAAACAAAACAGAGGATTTTAACAGTATACTATATTTTCTATTTCTTGTACTCCATTTCTGTATTATCGTTATTTTCATTTGCATTTGAAAAATTGTTTCTCAAAATCCTGAAAAGTTTTTTTTTTATTTATTTCAGAGAGAAAACTAAGGAACCTGATCTACATGACAGATTTTAAGTCTGCTGCTGGAATTGCCCAGATGAAAAGCTGGAGTTTGTGTTGCATTATTTTATTGATGAAAAGTGCAAGAGAAAAATGTGAACGTTTCCTTGATAAAACATGTCCAAATTGAATGGTATGGGGAGTGTTGATCAAAACCAGAGGACATCAGTTAAAATAAGATAAGACAGAGGATTAGGAAAAAGTAGTGTGACTTACCACTTCTGACTATGGCTGGTTCCCCCAGCTGAGTTGTCTTCTGGCCTTGTACTGCAGCCAGGAGGACTTGTAAGGTGGTTGACTATCCTGCATTCTGGGAGATGTAGTCTCAGATATAGAGAAGGTGAAATCACACAGCTTCCCAATAGTTAAAAAGGATGAACAACCTGGCATAAATATATACATAAATCATATTACATAGCTTTTTTTTTTTTTTTTTTTTTTTTTTTTTTTTTTTTTTAATTTTTTTTTTTTTTTTTGGGGTGTTTTTAAAAAAAAAAAAATTACGANTTTTTTTTTTTTTTTTTTTTTTTTTTTTTTTTAGAAATGTTGTCTTGTAAATTGGGTGATTAGGTCAATACAAAGCTCTAAGCAGTTCAGCGCTGTCACTGCTTTCTTGGGCATATGCAAACTTGTCTTCTTGTCATGCAAACTTTGAGCGTATTAAGTGTTACTGCTAAAGAATTTATATTTAATCAAAGATTCCTATGCAGACAGTCTATAAACTCTCAGTATAGCAGCACCTTACATGCATGGCTTCCTGATCTAATCTGTTTCCCAAAAAATATACACAGTTCTTTAATAGCCAGAGTTGTGAAAGCCCTGTTTCCAATCACTGTACTCTTACAGCTGACTAAATGTTTCAATGAGTTACATGAAACAAAAGCTTATACTTTATTACACACTGGGGAATTCATATTGATTATCATTAGTCACAATACAATAATCTTTTTTCCTACATCTGGCAACATATTGTGGTATCTTTTGAAATCTTTTATCTTAATATCAGATTAGGTTAAAACTGGTTAGAACACTGCAGAAAAGGAAACGAAGACGACTGAATGAACCCGGGAACCATGCCTCCTTAAGAAATAAGCAAAGGATTAGTAAATTTTATATTTCTATTAGCATGATAGTTTTGTGGTGGAGTAATTTCTATCCCATATTCTCACTTTCTTTTTCACCTTCTAAAATATTCAGTTGTCATCCCATTTTACTAGAGCTTTTTGAAAGGAAAAAACAGAGATACACAACACCAAAATACCAAGCCTGCCTTTGTCAAAAGGGCCAATGATTTGTAGTGCTGGGAACTCTTGTGCAGCTGAGGTCAAAAGTGAATTAAAACCTGGAAGTATGGCTGTATTTTAGTGCTGAGACATCAGGTGTGAATACGTGCCTGGCTGAAAGAGACCCCGTTTGCCGCTAGGCTTGCTGACCATAAATCTGAAGTAAGGAAAGGCAGAGGGCTGAGTTGGCATCCCAAAGTACTTATGCTTGTAAAAGCCCCAGATATTCTGTGTGCCCTGAAATGTTGATGCCTGTCTGACTGAAACCAGTAACCTTGTATGACTGCCTTTTAACATGGACAACCGCAGGCAGAATGGGAGGCCAAACCTCTGAGGGGCAGTTTATTCTGCTGTCTGCAGGTATATTTGCTTTGAAGCTTCAGTTAGCGCTTTTCTTCCATGATGGTGGTTTCATTAAAAACAAAACGTTTTGTAAAACATATTGGTATTCTCTGAAAATGTGCTGAATGAGCTTCTCAGGTTCAGGGGAGAGAGAGAAAAGCATCTACCTGGAAGAAGGGAAGCTTAAAGTCAACTTCTTCACTGCCTGGTTCGTTGTGGAGAGCCAAGTTTGGCTCTTTTTTGGCCTAAGATAAGTAACCAATCTGTAGGTTATAGATAATATTCCAGCTTGTCTCCTGGGTTAGATTCTTTCCTTCCTTCCTCCTAATTTAAAAGAAGGTAGTGGTTTTGTTCCTGTTAGAACAGGCTTTGAAACCTCAGTGTGTTTCATGAGATGGAATTACTGGTTTTCAGCCAGCCCTTTGGTTTTTACTATGTCCAGGGGTAGTTATTGTGGTACTGTTTGAGAGGTTTCTGGTAAACCCCCAGGAAAGTCTAGCAGGGAGGAGATAAAAGCAGCTGCAGAGACAGTAAGGCTCTCCTTGTTTTAATATCTTGTTCAGAGCTAAAAGATCGAGATTGCAGTTATGATGTTTATTCTGATCACAGAAAATAGAGAAAAAATATATACTTAAGCAGACCAGGAAAACAGAAGATACCTATTTATCTAATAATGTAAATAAAGGGATACAATAATATAATATTTTGAGGTTTTTCTATGTCAGTGTATGGTCAGCAGGGCTGGCTCATAAATCTTTAGTACTAATTTACAGGCCAAATAAATTGAAGAGGCCTAGAAAAAAGGTGAAGGGTTCACTGAAGACCTGTCTGAACCAAGAGTTCAACTTGCCAAACCCCAGTGACTTGGATACTATCACTGTGCTTAAGGAGAGGCCCAAGAGAGTTGACATCTGCATAGAAAGTAGTTTTGCATATACCACAGATCTGTCCCGTGGTCAGTGACTGAGCTTGTCACACCATATACAGGCAACTGCTCACCACAAATAAGCATCCAAAACTCTATATCCATTTAAAATGACTGCATGGAATAATGTTTTACTCTGTTTCTCATTCCACTGAGTAGCAGATCTTTATGGTTTGTGATAGAGATGCTACTCCATGTCCTGTTTCCATCAATAGTCATTAATCCAAGCTACAAACTGCCAGCCAAGACCAGAGTTACACACGGCCTATTTGTCCATATTAGCTGGGAAAAAAATTAGTACTCTATTGGCAGAAGAATTATTTAGGAAGAATTTAAAATCTTTTAATGATGCTTGACCTAGTCATCTTCATTTTATGTGAACAAACATTGGGCATAAAGGGAAAGGAACAGTAAGCAGGACTGCAGTCATAAAATATATGTTGGGAGCTTCTTCCTTAAAACAGCATTATCAGTTAGACACTGTACAGTACTTCCAGCCTACCACAGAGGTGTCACAGCCATGCTGCTGCTGCATGTTTTACCAGCATCCTTTTTGAAACTATTGAAATTCTCTCTCTCCCCCACTCCCACCCGTGAAGTAAGAAGTGGTTCTGTTTTATTTAAACTAAACTAAAATATTTTGCATTATCTTCACTAAATGAGACAGAGGCCGCAAATAGCAGTAGCACCATTCAGTCATGGGGCAGTTAAGACTAATAGGATAATAACATTTTCATTAAAAAAAGTAATATTATCACATTATCAACAAGTGGCTCAA
>VZTH01000246.1:0-21886 GCA_013397815.1 Aleadryas rufinucha
TCTCTTCTCTTTTATTCTTTCCTTTCTTTTCTCCTCCATGTTTGTCATGAACTCTGCTGGAAGCTTTGAATTACTCCCAGCTGCTCTTCAGTACACAAGAAAGAGTACACAAATGTTTTTCGTAAAGCACCACAAGAGAATTGTGGATAGTTTCTGGCAATATTTTGTGCTCTCAGAGATGAAAACTTCTTAAATACAAACATATAGCTAAATTTTCAGCATTGCTACAGACGGCCAGCATAATATTTTTGTTTTTCAAATTACTTTAAAATTATTTAATTTCTAAAATCAAATAAAATTTCTAACTTAGAAAGATTATCAGTTATTGTAAATGTCCAAAAGTCTTATCTAAATTTATATATGTGAACATGAGAGAAGGAGATGAGCAGATGCTCCCCAGGAAAGTGGTGGAGTCACCACCCCTGGAAGTGTTCAAAAAGTGGGTAAACATGGCACTTCATGTTTTGATTTAGTGGACATGGTGGTGTTTGGTGAAAGGCTGGACTTGATGATCTTGGAGATCTTTTCCAACCTTAATAATTCTATGACTTTTTATTCTACAAAGTGACCATATTTCATCACGATGGAATATATTATATTTTATCTGGGTAAGATACACCCAGTTTGTGCATGGATCCCACATTGGCTGTGTCTGCATGGAACCCACTTCAGTGAAGTAAATCCTGAATTAGACTTTGATTCAGCAGCTCTGTGTCTGACTCAGCCAGGAGGAGGAGTCCTCCCTGCCCTGAGGAGAAGGAGCAGAAGAGACAACGTGTGATGAACTGACCCAGGTCCCCATTTCCTGTCCCCCTGTGCTGCTGGGGGAAAGGGATAGAGAGGCTTTGGTGGGTACCTGGTGTCCAACCAGGGTCAACCCACCATGGTAACGAGACTTTGGTCTTGTCTGGAAAAGCAGCCTACAAAAAAATACTCAGTATCATGTCCCATAGGACAAGAGATCAATTCTCAAACCAAGATGGTGCTCAGTTTATGTTTTAAAGCAAAAAAAGCCCATCAGGCTTTGTAATCTCTGCCTAACTAAGAGAACAAAACTGCAAACCTGCTATTCTTGTTCATACTTATCTAGCATTTTCAGATCTTGCTAAATGGCTCCTCAGTCACTTCCTGCAGCAGCAGGTTCCTTCCTGGAGAGTTAATCATGCACAGTGTGAGTACACGCACCCATTTAAACTTTGTTGCTTTTAATTTCATCTATGGTGGAGGTGGAGTGAGTTGTGTCTCCCAAAACAGCTCATAAGTTATGAAGGTTTATTTTTTAAAAATGAACTGAAACTTTTTTTTTTAAATAATTTTCACTGTCATAACTACAAAGAGAACTTGTAATTGAAGCCTGTTGTGATATCACCTTCTGAAGGCAGACAGATTCCATTTACAGCAAGGAAAAGGTTTCATTTGACATTTTCTCTTTTCAGGGTGGCTCTGTACCAAAGCTTGTACAATTATCTAAGTTCAAAACTAATAGCAGCAAAACCTGACATACACTACATTCATTTTTGGAGGTGGGAGCATGACTGGCAGGAAAATAGCTGATGTTGCTGACCTCTGGGTTTTCATCATTAACCTTGAGAATGTACGAGCCTTTAAAAGGGAATAAAGGATTGCTGTCACTGTTCAACAGTTTGCATGTCTATGTGCTCTAAAAAAAGTCCTGCTCTTGACACTAAAATCCACTTTCTCATCCTACACCCACACCAGATTCTCTTACTGAGATGTTGCACTAGTCCTCCACCCACTGACCAACTGACTTCTCACTTTTTTGACATTTCTGAGACCAAGTTAATTTGGCTGATGGAGTTTTTACACACAGAGGGTTCAATCCAAAGTTCATGAAGTCAATAAAACTGGTTCTATTTATTTTACTGGTTGTTGTACCAGGTTAGCAAAGAACAAATGCTCCTACTTTAAGTTCGAGTTATTAAAAGGAAAAAGAACCAAGCAAAAATAAATTGGCAGTGATGTAAAGGAGAGGGCAATTTCAAGAGTGCTCACCTGATGAGATTGCGTGAGTTTTCTCCCAACAAAATGACATTCCCACTATGCCAATAGCAGTCAGACATGTGGAAGACACATGTGACAGCCTGGTTTGACACTTCTGAGCAGGGTGAGAAATGCTGAATTGGACCAGCTCAAGGCTCAGGACAGAGCTAAAACACCAGAAATGGAGAAGCTGAAGAAAGGGGTAAACTAAAGCAGATATCGATGAAACAAAAAACTGGGATATAGATTTTTCTGGTCCTCCTGTCAGCAGAGCACGGGAAGGGTGGAAACAGCAACATTTCCCGGTACAGGTTCATCCCACTCACCACAAAAGCAATTATTATCCTGTGTTTGCTGAATGTCCTCCTCCAGTACCATCAGTCACAGCATCTAACCTGGTTTTCCTACACTCTTGCAAGGAAAGAGAAGAGTCCAGCAAGATTTGCTGCTACCTCAGCAACTCTGTTGCTTATCCCTAGAGCTGCCCATGGTAGCTGCTATATAAAATTACAGCAGTTTCAGGCATGTAGGATACCAACTGGTTTTGATTTCTTCAAGGAAACTGTTTTAGAGCTGTCTAACACACAGAGGTCACAGAGATGCCTCTAAAAATGCACATAAACTCTGGGGAATGCCACGTGAAACAAAAGAGGATTTTAAATTAACTTATTGAGATCATAAAAGCCACAGAGTTTTCTTAAAAAAAAAAAAAAAAAAAAAAAAAAAAAAAGCAAGCTCATTTTTGTATATTAAGAACCACTCTTAGTTTTCAAAATAGAATAAAGGAAAACTTATTCATTTCTTTGAATGAAATTTCTCAGGGAAAGATGTGGCTTGTGTGTCAAAATGAATGACTAACAGATCTTCATGATTTTTCTTTTAACATTCAAATGTGTATATCTCAAAAAATATCACGGTACAAATGTGTATGCCTAAATACAGCTCTGATCTCTCTCTGCCTATACCACCTGCCATTTCAGATTTCTGGAATGGAGTAAGAAAGAAAACACATAGAGAAGTTTCAGGTTTATCTCTCTGCTATCATATTTTTTATATTACTGACTTCTTTCCTGTTACTTTTCTATCCAACTTAATCAAGTGTGTTTGGTTAATTCTCTTTCACAGAAGCACTTCTCCCCACCACCTATGCTTCTTACCTTTTATGTTGTCCTTTTCAGGACTTTTTTTATTTCTTTCCCTTAGTTTTTAAAACAAAGTGATCAAACTGAAATGCAGACCTCATAGTGAGTGAATGCAAGTTCTTCCTATACTAGCCCTAATATTTGGTAAGGAATTCTTCATTCAATTTTAATTTATCTTTCAGTCTCACGTTTTAAAAATCACTGCTAAATATTGAACATGTGTCCTTCACTAAGTGACCTTTCAGCCTCTCTCACACTGGGTTTTCTCATGTTTCAGCAACATGTGTTTCTGTCAGAACCCTCTGATTCATTAACAATAAAAATACTTAGAGAAAACATGTTAGGTTTGACAAGAACTAGCCCCAACAGCATAAAAAGAGGGCCTTCCTTCTCAGCTCTAGAATGACCAAAAGTTTTACTGAGAAGTCTGCTTAGGCCATGGTAAATTGAGGTAAAGTTTAATTCTGCCTAAAATTGAATCTGAGACTTCTATCACTGACACAAATCTGTTATTAACTCCTCAGTCACCAAACTGTGCTTTGCCTGTTTTGATAAAGAAAGCTTCTTAAATTGTTTCTTAAGTCCAGTCCAGGTCCTAAAAGCAGTAGACTCTCAGATTTTCATGCTGCAAGGAAACTATCTCCTACATAACTTTAATAAAATTTTGTCACAAGTTCTGTGGGACTGAATCTCCATGAAATCCTTCCGAAAAAATGGAAGGATAAATTATAACAGAGCTATATTATGATTTCTTTTCACTGTTCTGTATGTGCAGGCTGAGCAGATGCCACCAATCTTATCTGGTTTCATGTTAATCTCACCTCCAATGAAATGTATTTTCACATGTAGTCACAGGTGATTAAAACATTCTCTCTTTAAAAGGAAAACAAGCAAAAAAAGGAAAAAATACTTCTTTCATTTCTTTCAGAGATGCTGGAACTCTCCAGAATGTTTTCTTCTTGAAATCCACACACATCTCATCACCTTCTAAGAGCACTGTACGTGACTAACAGGGCTACCTTTTGAAACAAAACCTAAACTGTTTGTGACCCATTTTGAGCCCAATAAACACATGTGAGAACACTGTGCCTGGCACAGTTGACCTGCCATGAATCACAAAATTTAAGAGACAGCTTCTTCCTTTAACAAAAAAAGTGGCTCTGTTGACTATGCAACAATATCAAAAATCTTGCATTATCTTTTATTTCAGCAATGAGATGTATGCAGGTGATTATATGATAAGATTTATGTCAGTGGAAGTGGATAACACTCTTCGTTTGCCTTTAAGGGTTTTTTATTTGGTTGTTTGTTTTCCTGAACTATTTTTCGCAAGGAAATTATATTGAACAAAAATTCAGATTGGAAGCTCTCTCTTACAAATGATCAGGATTTATGCCTTTGGACAACACAGTTTCTTACTTCCACCTATGTCATGGGGTTCCCCTTGGCACAGGAACACTCTCACTTTGTGGTCTACACGTGTGTTCATCTTTGCTGTTGGTGGACAAGAGAGGGAAGGGTGAGATTAAAGAGCATCCCTTTTTTTCTGGCTTTCCATGAATTTTCCTCTGGGTCACATAAAGCATTTAGTAGGGTCCTGCAGTCATTCCAGCTTGCTGTTGACCATTCAGAATAGCAGTCCCCTTGAAGGCACTGCTAAGATCTTCTTCATCCAATTAGCCAATTACTTTCTTTAATGCCTATATTACATAATCAAATACAATTAAAATTAATGAACCCACAAAAATATGAGATGTACAAAGAGTCAGATTTCTACTTTGCTTTATCAAATTAGTCTCTTTATCCACTGGAAGCTAAGATGAAAAATTGTGGAACATGTTATTCTGCGTGTATTGTGAGTCAGTGTGGCTTCATTAACTTACATGTGCTGAGAACTGACTACAAAAACTCCTACAATAAAAATCTTTGCATCACTTGTACATTCACATAGTTCTCTCTGCCTGTAGTCAGGGAAGGGAATATTGGCATGTGAAGCTCAGCACATTAGCAAACAATAATGAATTATTGTCATTCAGTTGGTTAAGCACAGCATGGAACAAAGTCATGGGCTTTATGAAGTTTTTGGAGTTCAGATGCTCAGCTGGAATAAATCAATATTACTGTAATTAACTCTGTTCAGTTCATAATCTGCAAATCAGGTTCACTGTTAAGCTTTTTCCTCCCACGTATATCAAAATAAATTGCTCTTTACTCTGATTTAACCCTGACTGATTTATTGATAATGATGAAATTTTAAATCCTGATAAAGAAAGTAAGATTAAAGATGGCATCTAGGTCCTTCATATTTTTGAGAATAGGAGGGTGGTGATTGTATGGCTCCTGATTTCATCTCTGTTTCATCCTGATTCCCCTTAGATGGATAAGTTACTCTGCTTTATGTATATATAAATGTTCTTTAGGGCTCTCTTTATTTCATTCTCCAACCATATAGAAAATAATGAGGTCCCCAATGAAAGCCCTAAGGGTCTCTTAAACAATTAGGGAGGAACAGCTGAATGTCTTGTGAGTCTTTGTGAAAATAGCAATTTGTTCATTAATCATGGAAGTAAAACCTCATCACTGGAGAATTAAGTCAGCCTTACTCCATGGATAACAAGAAAAACACCTTCAACATGAGTGAAACATTCATCATGCTAAGCCTGTAAATTCCATGTAATGGCACTGCATTAACCCTTTCACTTTTGATTTTATGAAGGTCTTTCTTGGTACAGTAATTATGGCTGATCTAATTCTTTCATTCCACTCCATAAAAAAGAAGTGAATTAAAGTAATGACCCTGGAATGCGTGTTTAATCTTTTTCTACTAATTTGGGGTTTTGAGCATTAAAGTTTCCTCTCATTATTAGCAATAGCTGAAATTACTTTACAACACTGCAAGTTATGTAAAATATAATGATTTGTGAGATGGAGCCAAACACTGGTACTCAATTAGGAATATACACGTTGCTGGAAATTCAGCCCACAGTTAGGAAAAGAGCCACTGATGGCCTCAGTTATCAGTTTCTCCTCACCAGTTCCCAGTTAAACATCCATCTTTTGCAGGATATGATTTTTGCTAGGTTTGATCCTTTAAGAAGCTCACCAGCTCGTTACAGGGGTCAGGGTATGAAGGAGGGTGGGCAGCTGAGGTTCAGTTTACTTGGATTTAGGCTGTTGTAGAGTCACGTCCTGAAAGCAAATCACACAAGTCTGTGTGATATATAACATAGTCTTATACCACTGAGTTGAAAATTGCCTTCAAAGTATATGCTCTTACACTTAAATATTACCTTCAACATTATTACATAATTACCTTGGATCTCATTATGATGGATAAATATGAAATATGGGGCTAGACCTTGGATTTTGAGTTGGAAGATACTGTGATAGCCTTTATTTCACAGCAGAAAATGCAGAAGTGCATATGAGAAAATTCACAGTAACTTGAATTCACTCTGTCTCCACATGCATACATGATGTATAACTTAAAATTAAAAAAAAAACAAACCCAAACACCTAATTGTGAAGAAAAATATTTACAAAGTAACACTATGAAATGAGTCTTTGTCTCAAGTGAACACAAATGGAGAATACAGAGGGGATGGAGTCAGGCTTTCCAGGGATGTGCACCACAAAAAAACCTAAAGGAGGCAGTTACAGGCTGTCAGAATGCAAATTCTCACTGTGTAAAGGCAGATGATTTTGCAAGGTGGGCAAGATGGAATACAGTCCCTGAGGGGCTGTGGGATGTCTCTCTTTGAACAGTTTATAAACTACAGCTGGACACATCTGGGCAAGGCACTAAGCAACCTGATTGAAGTTTGAAGTTGGTATTCTCACCTTTTTTCTCCTTATTCATAGCAACAATTTTGCAAAATTTTTTTCCTCTATTTTTTTTTAATTTTTGCATTATTAACCTTCAGAGGGTTTTGTTATACAGAGCCTGTCCCTCCTTGTGAGGCAAATAAGTGAAAACTGCTGTAAATGTCTCCTACCAGAAACATCAAAACATCTCTTTTCACCAAATCTTAGTCTTATTCTGTTACCGTGTTCAGTCAAGGAGAGTACAGGGCTGAACAGATGGAAAGCACAGGCAAAGGTTCCTCAGAACCTGTGGAAACCAAACCTGAATTGCCAAAAGTTGTCTTCCACCTGCAATGCTATTAATTGAAGGGACTGGCTGCACAAAGGGTGGCTGACTGGGTTCTCCTCTTCCCCTGCTATGAATTATGTGACTATAAGGACAGTTTGGAGGAAAGGGAGATGCTAGAGTGCTGTGCAGACTCTGCCTTCTTTTGTGTGCTCAGCCTCTCTTGTTCCCTTCAGGTCCTTCTTATTTTCCCCCTTCCTTTTCTGGATGAGATGCTGAGTAATGAGGCTTTGTGTTGGAAAGGTGACATATATATTACTCAAATTTTTGTCTTGAATTATCTTCACAAGAATACAACACATAATATTTGATTTTAATTTCCAATCTCAATTTCAATAGACACTTAAATGGGTGTTGCTGAATTCACCTAGGAATAGCAAAATTGACTCACAGTCAACTGTTGCCTTCATCCCTTGTTTGGGGGAAAAAAAAAAAGCTTATACACAGACTTTTTTATTTCATATGAAGCAGTTTTATGGCACTGCAGTTATATGCATTCTTCTGAACAAGAGCAGAAAGAAGACATTGAGTTAAATTAGTGAGTGTAGATGTTATCATCACCAACAAAAAAACTTCTTTTATTAGTACTATGCAATTTTTTTTAAGTGGGTTTTTTCCTTTATGCATTCAAATAAAGATGGTGTAATTTTTTTTAAATGATATTACAAGAAGCCTTAGAATAAACAAATCAAAACTTTTCCTCTATGAGGAAACCCTGACCCAGAACTTATTTTCTCAACAGATAACACAGAGAGTGATGCACTACAGAAAAAAAACCTCATTGCCAGTCAAAGTACAGATATTTTTAGTGCCGTCTCTCACAGAAAAAGATGAAGTCAGGTTTTGTTATGCAATATCACTTAAATACACTTACTTCAGGAAAGAGTGAAACTTTTACAGCTCCTTGACGTAACAAGACACTTCCAAAAGGTTCAGCAGAACTCATTGATAGTACATAGATAATATTCCCTAAAAGCTACAAAATTCACATGTCATTTAACTCTAGCTTTAATTAAAAATTGACAGCCCCAGATTTAATCCTTTGGCAAAGTGAAGTACCAAAAACATATATGTTTGTGATACAGTGATACAATTTAAAACAAAAATGTCCAAGAAATACTGGTGTTACAGAAGTTGACTTCTTTCCAAAATTGAATTAATCATTGCTTTTGAATGATCTGTAGATTTATTAAAATAAAACAAAAAACCAAAACCAACCAACCAATCAACCAAAAAACCAACCAACCAGCCAAAAAGTCCCACCAAAGAAACCCACCAAACCCCCCCCAAAAACCCCAGGAATAATTTCAAACCATTTCTTTTTGTTCTAAATATTTATTTTACATATTGAAGTTATCATTTCAGAATAACAGCTGAAAAAGTCAGTTCAAAATCATGTGAGTCAAAATCCCACTAGATCTCTGCCCAAAGTACCACATTCCTGCAAAACATTTCACTTTCAACAAAGGCACTTTCTCTAGATGATATTTGTAAAAGGAAAATGTTTTCTCATCAGAGGAAAACAGGCTGAGAGAGGCCAGAAAACATTGAGTTCATCCAGCCATCTGCCCCTTAATGGGATCAGCTACACTGTGTCACTTTAACTCCTGCTTTCCTCTAAGAAGTTTTCAGAAGAGGTTAAATAATCTATTCCAGCACTTCATCATCCTGACAGGAAATTTTTCTTATTGCATGAACCAGATTTTTTTTCCCAATGAAGTTTAACTTTTTGTGCATATGTTGCACCCACCATGAACACGGCAGACTTGTTTTCCAATCCTCCTTGCAGAATTATTTTCCCTATATTTGAGATCAAATATCTCAGTCTCTCACCTTACTTTGTTAAGCTTAAATAACTACAGTTTCTTTGACTCTTTCTTCAGAGGTCATATTATCTAGATGGCACAATCCTTCTTATTTGAAATGTTTATACCATTTCTGTTATCATGGTATTATCATGTTTTTAATCCCTTGGGCTATACTTCTAAAATACAGATAGATCAGAATGGCCATCACCTGATTTATAGGGTTTTATTGTTTTCCTGATTATTTTTTTCTTTTTCCTTTTTTTTTTTTTTGAGCACAAACTTGAAGTTTCTTCTCAGAAAAAACAACTTGAATTTCAGTTGCCTTGAATATAATTTCTGCACTGTGGTGTCCTCCAGCATGAGAATATTTATTATCAGCAGAAAGCTGTTTTTATGACATATGCGTTTGTATTTGAAATCAAAAATATGAATTTAAAACCAGAAACTCCTCCTACTTAAACCAGTGCTAAAAACTCCATGGGAATTCAGTAGAAGGGAAAACAAACCCTTAAAGGGCAGCAGGGCTGCAATTTTGTTGCCTGCAATGGGCTCCAGGTACGATCTATAGTCAAAGAGTTAGAAAAGAGTTTTGAATAAGTTAGGGTATCAGTAACAGCATAAAACATTTCACTTTAATAACTGTAACATAAAAAAAACCCAAAACAAGTTGCAGATACCATTTCTCTCTCCATGGAAAAGCAAAAATTGCTGTGCCACAAAAGGTAAGAGTAGGAAGTTTACTTCTTCAGATGTAAATTTCATGGTTTATACATTTTATAGAGACTCTTTCCCTACAGGTTATTCCAATCTCTCTTGGCTGCAGTTCATTATATGTCTGTCCTCTTCCTCACTCCAATCCTCGTCTATCCAAGTTTAATTAGTGGGGGCTTTCTCTCATGAGTTACTGCAAACCTTGAAATACCTGATATTTTACTCACAGCGTTGACTGCAAAAGACAAGGAACATCAGATTCCATATTCAGATATCTAAGACAGGAAAACTGCTTAAAATATCTTCTTTAAATGATTCCCAAAGTCTTAAAAGTAAAGTAAAAAGATGGCTTAGGTCATGGCTATAAAGTAACGAGATAAGATATCACAGCTTTTGGTAGAGTCTGAGTACTTTTTGATTTTTAAAATAATTTTTTGAGTTTTCATTATTGAATGATGCATAATTTGAGAAAAAAAATAAAAAGGTTTGCTTATGCTTCTAGCTCCTATAAAGGCCCAAATGAAGTCCTGGTCCAGTAAAGGAAATGACAGCCTCACCACTGCTTTACACAAGCCCTGGATTTAACTCCAGTGTGTTCTCCTGTGCCCTGCTAGCCCGAGCTATCATTACACCTGCAGCCTCAATTTTTGTATTTTCTGGGGTTTGATGGATTTATTGCAGAACACAATAGTACAGTGAAATTCTCAGAAAGATGCATAGGATGAGACAATAAAGGAAAAACAAACTTTTGCTCCTCTGCACAAAGAACTTGTTTGTTACTTACTAGAGCATTTCTTCTAAGTGACAAACAGGAAAGACTGGCAGACTCAAATTAGAGGTTAAGCAAAGGGTAGCTGAGAAGAACAAGAGACAACTACCTTAGTTTAAAAATAGAAATAGAATGAAGCTAGCAACCTGAGGGAATTGACATGTAGCAGATTATGAGGAAATTGGAAAGGTTCTTTTATTACAGTTAAAACACAGAAGAAATGAAAAAAAGTGCCTGCTTTACCAGGTTCCAGTTCTGCCTTCAGCCAAGCAGAAAAGCTCATAGTATCAAACCAATTAAGATTAAAATGAAACTTGAAGGCAAATAGAGATGGTCCATTCCCTGATATCCCTTTTTGTGTGGTGCAACAGATGGGATGTATTCCTTCCTCACAAGATGGCCTATTAAAAGATTAATGTGCACTAAATTTTTAGAATTAAAGCAAGGCTAAACAGCTTTTTCATTACAATTAGCTTTAAAGGTTTGATTATTTTTCAAATTACAGTCCCTGGTTCAACTTTTTCATTTGCAATTGAATTCTGACTGAATATTGACATGAGAGGCGGAGAAAGTGTTACAAGCACTAGTGAGAGGGAAAAACAGGATGGATACTGCAACAGGAGAAATGGGAATCTTCACCTGCAGTTAGAAGATGCTAAGGTGTGCTGGACTTGCTCACTTCATGGCTTGCATGTACCCATCTGTTCTGCTCTTGGTAAAGACTGCTCAGATTTCAAAGAAATAATTATATTCATTGCAGTACATCTTAGAAAACTTCTGAAACTGGTAATTTCTAGATACAGTCAAACAACAGAATTCCTTCCTGTGGACCTTTTTTATGAAAATCCTGAAGCTTTCGTTATCTGACAAAAATTTAAAATTTGAGGAAAGCAGACACTCTAGGTATGTGTTTAATGAAAATATGAGCTCCTAAGCAAGAAATTTCACAGAAAACATTTGGCAGACCCTAATAATTTCTTTCTTGCCTTATTTCCTTCCTGTGACCTATTACTGAGAAAGATGTAAGCAGATAGAATCTGGAGTATTTAGGTTCCTTTAATTCACCTTGGCCTAGTCAGGACAAGGGGTACCACGTAGCTTTTATTAGTTCACAGCTTCTAGAAATAGGACCATAGCAACACAGAATCATGGAAAGGTTTGGGTTGGAAGGGACCTTAAAGATCATCTCATCTCAACCCCCCTACCATGGGCAGGGGCAATTTGCACTGGACCAGGTTGCTCCAAACCTCATCCAACCTGACCTTGAACTCTTCCAGGAATGGGGCATAATATATAAATACATAACAGCCAGAAAGGAATTTTTTGTTTTTCCTCATAGATTCTTGGTGCTTTCAGAAAAAAACAACTCCTTGCACTCTAAATTTAATTTAGATATAGAAGCAACATACTTCAGAGCTGCTTTCAGGAAGGCCTTGACTGGAAGGGCTCAAGATGCTGTTACATGTTTTGTATCTTTTCTCCTAATTAAAAAAACTTCAGTATGAAAATAGTCCATCCACATGATTAAGGCTGGTTTCTGACAAGGAATATGATGTCAGTATCTGGTTTAATTTTAAGAAATGGACTCTTACTCCATAATAATATTAATTTAAGGAAGATTATCTAAACCTTCAAGGTAGTTCTTTTTTATATACCATTACTCAGTGCAACTGAACAGGTGGCATACTAAGAGTCGGCAATGGCCCACGTGTATCTACAAAGCCTAAGTGGCAATAATGCTATACAGAAAATGATGTAAAACTGATAATGTGTTTAGGGCATAATGTCCAGTGTAAGTCCCCCAGCAGTTACCTTTTCCTTCACAGAAAAGTCCTAAATCAAATTCTAATGTATGAATTGCACAATCAGTTTAGTTTCCCCTAGTGCCACTTTAATTGCTGTCATTCATGGGGGGGAAAAAACACAAAACAACACAAGCAACTAAGAAAAATCAGTATTAAAGGAAGAATAGACAGTAAGAATTCCCATCTGAAATGTAGATGATGTTTAAGTCCAAAACATGACTTGAATTTTACACCTAAAATCAGGAGCTAGCACTTTTCTGTACTCCTACTTCATGTATAGAGAGGAATGAATATAGACTAATCTAAATTGTAATTTCATAGGTTGTTTATACTGCATAAATAAGGTACAGCAGCTGTTTGAAAGGCAAATTGAACTAAAAGGTCTCTGGATTGAATCCTAAAGTATTTATATTCAGTTTTTCACATTGTGTTCTGTTTTCAAAACCATTGCTGAATTTGTTAAATCACTGGTGTGCTTGTTAAAGAAAATAATATTCCATGAATGCTGGCTACCCTTAGACTCTCTCCTTGAGTCTAAACATTTGTAGCTAAATACAAAACCTTTGACATAGCTGTCTGTACTGAACCAAAACAAACTGCAGTGTATTCTTGTTTAAACTCCATCAGCCATGATGATTGTTCTGTATTTGTAATGAAGCAAGGCCTCCCAATAACACTACGAGGACACATTTCATAGGATAATGGGTTTTACTGTAAACATGATTTCACATGTCATTAGTCAGACTTTTCAAATGTGTTCCAAGTAGTTTATAGAAAAAACACTAACATGCTGAAACAAGATTATTAGCAAAATCAATATCACTGAATGGGCAATTTATTTTTTTCTACCCACTGTTGGTAACTATTTTACCAAGACCAGAAGACCAGCTTTAAACAGTAAAAAGGTAAATTTAGATTAGATATTAGGAAGAAATTCTTTCCTGTCTGAGTGATTAGACACTGGCACAGGTTTCCCAGAGAATCTGTGGTTGTCCCATCCCTGGAAGTGTTCAGTGCCAGGTTGGATGGAGCTCTGAGCAATCTGGTCTAGTGGAAGGTGTCCTTGCCCATGGCAGGGGATAGGAGTGAGATGATCTTTGAGGTCCCTTTTCACCCAAACCATTCTATGATTCTGTGAATATAATTTTAATATATTGTAGTTCTGAACCAAAAAATCACAGCTTTCTTCAGAAGCTATGTTAGGGATTTACTGAAGTTTTATTCAAGTTTTTTCTCTTTCATGTAACAACTTTCACATAAAAATGTCTTATTCTTATTAGTCTCAGGACCATAGACTTTAAGCAAGGAAGATAACTATTTAAGCTCTTGTCAGGTTCCTCTTATCCTACCTTCCTTCCACCCCATGACATCCCTGGCTTCCTACTGAATTCAAACAGACCAGACTTGTATCTACCTTGTGAACTGTTCACTTTTTTTGAGCTATTTCCTTCCCGTGACCTCAATTTCCCAATCCCAGTTGCTCAACAGCATTACTCCAACAGTAGACACAGTGTCCAATTCTTCTGCTTTTCCTTCTTCTCTAGCTCCCTGGGAAAGACCCTGGAGTGGGAGTGATTGGAGTATCCAAAGTGTGAAGGTGATTTAACATCTTGTAAGGGTGTGAGGGTTCCACCCATCAGAGTATGAGCGAACCTGAGGACTGGGGTCCTTTGGAAAAAGTAGAGAGAGAGTGTGCTCTGGAATAAGAACAGAGAGCTGTCTGGGGGTGGATTTCTGCAACTTCTCATTCTCATGACAGAGAAAATGTAGAAAGAAAATCAAATCAGGAGGACTTTTGGTCAGAATTTCCTGCCCTAAGGAAGCATTTCTAGTCAGTATTTTCATCTCTCTGTCTTTGAGGAAAGCAGAACTGAATTCTCAGAGGCTGTGGCGGTGGGAATTGGAGAAGGCAGGTAGGGGTAAGTAATACTTTCAGTGACAAGCAACTGGTTTAAGATGATTTAGGACACCTGAGACAAGGAGAGAAACCAAAGCTGTGTTTATTCTTTTTGAAAACCATTGTTATGCCACCAAGACCAGTTAAAATAAGTAAGGAATTTGACTGCCAGTGCTCACAGCTATTTATCTGATTATGTGTAATCCTTATTAGAAATGGCGACTTTAGACTGTTGTGATAATTATCTGTGAGCAACCACTCAATTTTATGATTGTATATGTGATATGATACAGTGCTGATACATTTTCCCCTTGGGGGACTGAAACGCTGTTATTTAGTGTTTGTTTATAAACATTCACTCTTTACAGGTGTAGTTATGTCATTAAGTCCCTTAAATAATCTAATTATTTCCAGAAGCTCTGGAACTTAAGTGTTTTTTCCTCCCTCTTCACTTGGATAGATATTATTAATTAACTTCAGTAGTACAGGAAGGACATAAAAAGGGAGTTAGAAAAACTTAGACTGAAAAGGATGCTGGCATGGTTATATCCTTATTTTGCAAGAATTTATGTTCTTGCTGAACTTCATTCATATGAGCAATCCCATTTTTATGCTCACAGACAAGAAACGAAATTAAGGTAATGTTTTATTATTTAAAAATTAAGGGCTTGGAGTTGTTTCTAGAAGTTTTCTCTGTGTGTGAACAGAAAAATATCTAGGAGTCAAAGTTAAAAGCAGAGGGGAGAAGTATTTCATCTTTCCATCCACTTTATCTGGAGTAGTTGATTCAAAAATTGGAAAGTTTAAGAAAAAGGAAATAAGTTGTTTTTGCAGTTTTCCACAAGAATAATGGCATGGACATCACTTGAGATAAAAACACTATCTCACCAAGCAAAAGTTTGAACAGCTTTTCTCTGAGATATAGTGTGAGACTTCTGCCTTTATCAGAATGATTATAAAAAGCAAAAGATATATTGGTTTGAGTTTGGACATTTTGTGGGAAAAAAAAAATCCTTATGATGTTATATAAAATTCATTTAATTTCAGACTTGTATTGCTCATTTACACTTTGGGGGTCAATATGGAAAGATGCAGCAAAATGGTTTATTTTTTCAGGAGTGGTGCTTGTTGCTCAGGGTGGGCATTTGCTCTGCTCTGACCTCTCTGTCCTCTATTAATATGAACAAAAATAAAACTCAGTAACACATGATTCAATTTATTCTGAAAAAATCTACACCAGCAGTGGTGAGTTGCTCTCTGAGCTTTCCTATTTCTTTCCAATGACTACAGAGAAAGTCCAGAAATGAACTGTGAACAGACAAGGTCTACATGTGCTGATTGACTCTTTGGATCTCGAGTGGTCAGATATTAATCAGAGTTCACACCTCTGTATTTGCAAGGACACAGGTCTTTTACTGGGCCTGTCCCTGAGCTTGACACTTATAACACCAGGACATTTGTCTTGACCCTCCTAAAATGTTCAATTTTTCTTGCCAGCACTAGAAATTTGTTGAGCTGTGTGATACTTGCTAAATGTTTTACTCTGCTTTTTAAGCTGTAGTGTTAATAGCAGTCATCTTGCTCACGTTCTATCTTTTTGCATGCTATTTGAGTCTCTTTGACAGGCTTAAAAGAATGAATAAAAGCTGTCTGTCTTCTAGCTGTGCACACAAATGGTCATTGCTTGACTCAATTTCCAAATTCTTCATGGCTTTTGAAATGCATGAGGTTATTTTACCTTTCCTGCAGCTCTTCATTATCTTTTTTTATTTGTCACCTCTGTGCCAATATATCAATATCCTAAGATACATCGAGTAGTTTTAGTTTTAGTTTTCAGTTCTATACACCAAAACCAGTCAGGTTGAGAGTCATCTACTTATGTATATGAGTCTAGATGTTGTCTCCTGGCTGTTTCAATTAGGTTTTCATTGTCATAGAATCATAGAATCCTAGAATACCCTGCCTGCAGAGACCCAGAGATTTCAGCTCATGACAGCTGATTTACCCCTGCAGAACTGAAAGTTTCTCTGTCTGTGACATCCATATGGGATCAGCAAACAGAACACAAGACCTACAGGAAACTTGCGTCACTCCAGCTGAGTTAAAACTCTACCTACAGACAAATCCCTAAATTCCAATCCAAATTTTTTTGGATTGAAGTATTTCAAGAAGACTCCAAAAGAAATTTTGGTGGAAAACGATCTATTGGGTTTTATGGGACCTGATATAGTCCTGTCCAGTATCTTCCATGAGGCTGAATCTTATCAGTACTTGGATGTTTGACACAAAGGAAATATCCAGTCATCTGGATGGCAGGAATCAAGGATCTTTTGAAAAATATATGGCCAGTCTTTGGTGTAATTCAGTTACTTGGACATGGGTGTCTATTTCCACCTAAGCCAAATACAAACTCCCAAATATCCATCCCTGTGCTGTGGCAGCTGGATACCAGGTGGGACCCCAGAGGGCTTCTCAAACAGGATGATGTGCCTACTCCCAGGAAAAGGGATCACATACTCTAAGTCTTCAGGTAAATAAAATTAACAGTGGAAGAATTTAGAGACAGGAGAATTTTTAATTCATTCTGTTTATCACTTATAATTTAAATATAGCTTAACAAGGCAAACAAAAGAGAATGCCTCTCTCCCATTATCTTTTTATATTCTGGGAAAAAAAGACAATGCACAAAAAGTGTCTAAAATTGAGCAGCTTATGGTTATGTTGCTATAGTTACAGGATGATCAGAGGCTTTGCTAAGCCAGAAAAAGAAATGAGCAGTTTCAAATAGTTTTGCACCTAGTCCCTGCAGATAGTGCTACATTTCCAAGTACACAATTTTGATCTGCATCTCATTGGTGAAATGCAAAGAAGCCATTTGTCTCCCAAAATTTCTTATGAATAAAAAAACCCTTTGCATTTTGCATCTGAGAAATTCCATGTATATTTCAAATAGGAAAAACAGTTTCTATTAATAGACATGGTCAGAAAATGTTTGTGGTATTTTTCCTCAGAATATTTCCTTTTATCCATTTTTCTTTACAAAATGAAGCACCTAACTTTTTGCACTAAAAATAAAAAACTGCTTTCAAGCAAAAATCTGTTATCTATATACATAAGTCTATAATATCCTTCAATTAAATACTTAGGTTACACAAGAATAAATACACCCATGTGAAATGGTCAGCTCAAAACTGAAAAACATCACCACAATTGTTCCTAGAAAAAAAAAATCATAAAAATATTAACATTCTTCCTTTTGAAAAATAATTTCACTATAGGTTATGGCTAAAAATGCTCTCTCAGAGATGTCATTGCTAGAGATTACAACAGAGCTTAGGAAATTCTGCTGGTAATCTGTGCATAAAAAGCTGAATTTGCATCAGTCTGTGCCTAAAATTTTATTCCCTTTTCATAGAAATTTTGAAGTTTGCTTTTCCATTATGTTTTGCTGAATGAATGAAAACTTTTGTACCTGAATATGATCACTATAGAAGACTAAACATTAGCAAACAATTTTCCTGATTTTCCCAGCCCCTCTTCAATGCATTTTCATTCAGGAAATGAAGAACCTGCTTCTCCTAAACTTGTCCATCTTTCATTGTGTATTGAAGTGTGTGGTGCAAATCTTCCATTTTTTCTCCTTAATTTATTCTGTTGTAGGTGTATCCTACCACTCTCTAAAAAGACGCCATTGTAAATTAAAATTTGTGCATTTTTATAAAAATGGCTGCTTCATACTGAAATCAGTAAGGTGGCAAAGGGAGTCCATTCAGGCTTCAAACAGCTTTGTTTTAAAGTGAAGACTTGAGCTTAAATCAAGGAGATTAGCTACAGCTCATCTATCAGGACCTGACCATTTAAAGCACCCCAAAAGGGGTATGAAGGATGATTTTGATGCAGTTCACCAGCCCTTTCCACATATCTCTTGTGCCTGGGCCTTGTAGGCTTCTGCAGGCTGATGTTTTGAGCAGGGGGCTGGACCCAACAGCCTCCAGAGATCCCCCCTATTCAAATTACTCTGTGATGCATCCTGCCTCTCAGACATTCCAGATCTTGTGGGTCAACACAAATCAGAATTCTTCCCTGTCTCTGAACTTTCAAGTTTTACTAACCTGTCCTACCTGCCAGTGGTGAGACTACTACTTTTGAGGGAGCTGAACTGGGCTTCAGATTTTCATTGACTAAAAAGAATCAAATTCTCATACAGAGAGCTTAAGGCTCATTAATCACTTGTGAGAACTTAATTTATATGCATGTACCTGTAGATATCTCATCTGTAGACTGAAACACATAGTTATAGTTTCAATGCCAGTAAGAAATTAATTACTTGATCTTTCTTTAAAAGTTGATAAAGATCTAAGATAAGGTTCATTTTATCTCAATGTAGACATCTGAAGTAGTTCAGAAGAATCATTCCCTGGAAGTGATTCTGTTACTCTCATTAGATACCTGCTTTAATTTGAGGTATCTCAGGGAAAACTATGAGGTCTCCTGATTCTTCTCCAGAAGGCCACTGGTCCCCAGTGGGTCCAGTGTCAGATTTACTGGCCTTAGATGCCCTGGGGGGGGGGTCATAACTGCATTTAGCACAATTTGTTACATAAATATAGGTCACTTCCTCTCACAAATTGAGTCCTACAAGTTGAAGTACAGACACACAAAATCAGGGCAAGACATGTTCAGTTAGCCCCCTGCATATCCCAAACTGCTAAAGACAGGGACAGACAGAGACCAAAAGGAGAAGAACAGTTGAGTTTTCAAAGAAAATGCACAATGGTTTGCTGGTGTGATAATCCCTTACCCCACAGAGTTTCTAAAGACTTTTGAATGGAAAACTGATGCTATTCATTACACATGCATTGCAGATTTACCATTAGCCCCAGTAATTCTTCTAGCATAGAAAAATATCTCCAAGGTAATTCATGTTTTAAAGGAGCTACAAGACAGGGTGCAAGAGTCATCAATGCGATAATATGGCTTTGAGGTGAGGGAAAAGAAATACCTGTCTTCTTGTGGACAGAGGTTATTTGCTCCGTGTAACTTAGATGTTTCAAGATATCTGTATTGATCTCTTAGCACAAAGAGAATTAAGTGTGATATTTGCAAAAATGTGATTTTGCCACACAAATGTTTTTCTGCAATTCAATTTCTTTTGTGTAGGTTTGCTTTTTTATTGAATTGAGAAAAAAATAGAGGTGAAACAGAACTACACAAGGTAACACACTTGCACTGCTAAATCAGTTTGTACAGGACTGGGTTATAGTTATGGTAGTTCTTCTGAAGATAACTACTCAATTTAATCAAAGATTATATGAAAACACCATAATAATAATTTTGAAATAATAGACGTGTGTGTGTCATCCAAAATAATGCCCAAATTGTTCTGTTGGGCTATAATTTCTTAGCAGTTCTCCCATTTTGCAAACCTGCTATTTATAAGAGAATTAAACAGCATCATCAGATGGCTTAACTGACTCTGAAATTGTAGTATGAGGAAAAAAGTGGGAGTGAAGTGTCAGACCATCAATTGAAACATTACTCTAGCAATGTCCAAGGTGATCAGAGAACAAATAAAAGCTCATACTCCCACCCGAAACTACCAATTAGGGAAGAACCACTCATCCATTATCATGAGCAAATCAGACTAGAAAACTCCACTAGAGATTATTTGAAATTGGATTTTGTTTATTTGTTTATTTGTTCTGGCTGGTGCAGGTTATTACATTGACAGAGTTATTTTTTCTTACCTCAGTTCTCCTCCTTCTTCTTCTTAAGTGAACTCCAAAATGCTGGAGTAAAAAGAGATGGAGTCACAAAGGTGTTCAGGCTTCTGATTCCAGTTAGGTTTTTAGATACCAAAGACATCTAATGTCCCATAAAATCCATCCCTAAAAGCTCATGTTTCTGGATAGTTCTGCATAATGTTAATTATTGTGCCGAAGAACAGTCCAAGCCCAAAAATTAGATGCATCAACAATGAGAAATGAGCATCGTAACTGATGCTCTGAGTGAGACCACACTTTGTAATTAAGAGCAGATAGCAATAATCATACAACATGTGCTCTATGGGTGTATTTTAAATTTATTCAGATAAATTATACAAGTACAAGAGTTAGGTTCTGGTTCAATAACCTACTCACTGGTACCCTGGGCCATCCAGAACACATTAAGGTATGTCCAATTCAACTGCCACCCCTCCTCCTCTCCTAATTTTGCTAGAAGTTACTCAGCCCTGCCCACGCCTTTGTTAAAACAAACATTAAAAATAAAACAAAATACCACAAACCCCCAATCCATATTTCTGAAAAATTGTGAGCTGACTCTGCTCTGTTATACAGTATAATGACCAAATAACTCTGTTGGATTCTCTAACAAAATGTACCCTCACCAGCATAAAATTGACAGGCTAAGATACCTTTATAGCAACTAATACTATAAAATCTGGACACTTCACATGCTTTATGATATCCCACAGAGGCAAAGAAGGAAGAGTTATTTGACAACTGGGAGTAAGAGGCACAGAAAGGCAAAATGACTTATCTAGGATAACATAAAGCACCTGTGACAGAGAAAGAAGCTAAACCTGTGTCCCCTAATTTCCAGGCTTATACTCTAACCACTAGATAATCCTTCCTGCTCCAAGCCTGAAATCTTGGTGCTCTCATTGATTTTGCATATTATTTAAAGAAATATTTTCAGAAAAGTACAGTTTAGATGTTGGCTGAAGTGTCTGTCCATTGAAATGAAAGAAAAATTACAGGCCCCCAGCATGTACTGATGAATGGGTTTGTTTCTCCCCGTGTGCTGGACTTTCCATTCCGCTTTGCTGAACTTCATCGCTTTCCTGCTGACCCATTTTTACAGTTTATTAAAAAGGTAATATAATCATCTCATCTGTCAACCACTCCTTCCAGGTTTATACCATCTGCAAGCTGGCTGAGGATTCCCTTTTGCCCATCACCCAGGTCATAAATGAAGGTATTAAAGAGTATTGGCCCAAATATTGAAGTTAGGAGTACATCACCAGTGATTATTCTTCCTTTCATTTCAGTTCTCATGTTACTTTTTTTTTTAAATCCAGCCATCTCAAATGTAGTTGTTTTATCAGGGAAGCCTTCCAAGTTTCCTATAAAGCCCTAGGAGAGGCAGAGGCAGAGGAAGATTTGTGTCATACTAAAAGACAGGTCTCTGCCCTATCCTATTTCTTTTCATTGACTGTAGCTGAAGCCTTGATTACTATGGTTAGACAGCTGGATTTTAGAAAATACTGCTGGGTTAGATGAATGTCACCCTTCTTTAAAGAATTAAATTGAGCTATCACTAGAAGAATAGACTGAGAAGGGTCCACATCAAAATACCTCAGGAGCAAAGCACTCATCAGCATTTAACTCTGATTTGAAGTGTGCCATAATCAGCGTCCACTCTGACTGGATTTCCACATGGAGTTTGGAAAGGCTTCCTAACAAAAATTCTTATGAAATGAACTCATTTTTCTGACAATTTTAATTAAAAAAACAAACCAAAAAAAAAAAAAAAAAAAAAAAAAAAAAAAAAAAAAAAAAAAAAAAAAAAAAAAAAAAGAAAAAAAAAGAAAAAAAAAAAG